>JAHIAM010004581.1:0-50186 GCA_021605205.1 Aegilops longissima
CGCAAGATAAGCGTGAGTGCTATGGATGGCGTTCTCGTAGGGAGCGGGAGCGGGTCCATAGTGGTGTATTGATATGGTGAATATGTGGACTCGTAGCGCCACCTCAAAAGAGTTACTTGCAATCGAGATCAGGATAGCCACCGAGTCAAAGCTGGCTTGCTGCAGTCAAACTCCACCACCCCCTTTTGATAATGATGCATATGTAGTTAGATCTGATGTAAGTCTTGCTGAGTACAATTGTACTCACGTTTGCTTATTTTATGTTTTGCAGAGAGACGTCAGTCTCGCTAGTAGTTCCACGTGGACTTCGACGTTTAGCTTGTTACCTCAGCTACGATCTTGTGCCCTCGGCAGAATCTGGTAGATAGTCAGGCTTCTCAGCCTTTTCCATTTATAGTTGTCTGTACTCAGACATGATTAGCTTCCGCTTGTGCTTTGACTTGTATGCTCTGAGTATTGGGTCATGAGACCCATGTTTGTAATATCTCGCTCCCCGGAGCCTAATGAATAATATCTGAGTCGTAGAGTTATGTTGTGATGCCACGTCGTATTTACACATATTGAGCATATTGTGTGTATGTTTGAAATGCTTGGTATGTGTGGGATCCGACAAACTAGTTGTTTATCCTTGGCAGCCTCTCATATGGGGAAATGTAGTCTCGTGCCTCCGATGCGATAGTAGTCCGCTACAGCCCGGTTCACCGGAGTCCTGCTAGCCCAGCACTACTGCTTGGACACTTGGTGGCCGGCATGTGTTTCACGCCGTTCCTATGTCTGTCCTTCGGGAAATGTCACGCGGTGTTATTCGGAGTCCTGCCTAGCCTGCTACAGCCCGGGATACCGGAGTCCTGTTAGCCCAGTGCTACAGCCCGAATATATACGTTGATGACCGACATGTTTGATGTGATTCATGTATGCCTGTCCCCATAGGTTAGCGCCGCTTTGGGTTCACGACTAGCCATGTCGGCCCGGGTTCTTTGTCATATGGATGCTAGCGACACTATCATATACGTGAGCCAAAAGACGCAAACGGTCCCGGGCCATGGTAAGGCGACACCCGTGGGAATACCGTGCGTGAGGCCGCAAAGTGATATGATGTGTTACATGCTAGATCGGTGTGACTTAGGATCGGGGTCCTGACAGACCCCAGGTTTACTCCCAACGGTGATCCTTCCGCTTGACTACCCTTACGTGGCTTCCTCTTGTATTTCGTCCCACCTTGCTTTCCTTCTTGTTTCAGATCTGTTGTCATCATCACGGTTTCCTTTCTTTCCCCACTGCTCTCCTCCACCCTCACACCCTCTCCTTCTTCCTTCTCTACAACAGTGTTTACTTTCTCAACCAGAGCTAGCGTTAGCGTAGTCTCCCTCACTCCTGGCATATGCCCACTAACTGGTACCTCCGAGGTGCAAGCACTGCTAAAGTTTAGTTGCTTTCTGATAGATCCCTCATGTATCTCTTCCACCCCATCACTACTCTTTTGCTCAACCTGCATAGGATCCGTAGGCTTCTTCAGCGGGCTAGTGACCTCATCATCCGGTATTTCCTTCTCTGTAATTTTATGCCCGCCTCCGGGCTTATCCTTGCGCCAACTGTCACTGTCACTACCTGTTTTAACTTTGGAGGTTCCTAGGTTCAGACTCCTACCACTCCCACTGCCCCGTCCATCAAACTTGCCTCTTCCGTGACTCCAGCTCCCCCTACTGTTCTCACTCGTAGGCCTGGGGATATAGGCCTTAAGCCATGAGCCATATTGCTTGGTTTCCCCCTTCTTCAACCTGGCCGAGCAGTCCTTCTCCACATGGTCAAGCATGCCACAGACGTAGCATAAATCTGGTAGAAACTCATACTCGAAGCGACGCCATTTCTCCTCCTCCCTCTTCCTCTTCTCATCTGCAGTCACTGCCCTTTTCCCTTCCTCCTTATCCTCCTCATCATCCAGAACAAAGCCTCTCATAATTGGCTTTGATATATCCATGCGGATCTTGATCCGAAGATACTTTCCTACTGCCATGCCATCAGTCCCCACATCAACCTCCAGGGCCTCTCCAATAATGTCCCCAATTGCTAGGCCAGCCTCCCTACACATCATCCCGAGGGGAAGGTCATAGACTCGAACCCATATTGGTATTGTCTTGAACTTGTAGTCCTTGACAGTTTTTCTCGGGTCATAATCCTCGACCACTAGCAATGAATTTCCAAACATCCAAGGGCCCTCATCCAGGGCTTTTCTTTTTCCTGAGTGCTGACGGAAGGTAAACATGTAGATGTTATCCCCAAGATCCTTGCACTCCAAACCTCTCAACGGGCACCAAACTTTCCCAAGGGCGTTCTCCATGCCTTCTGCATAAGCTGGCTTGTCGGACAGAAGTTTTGCTAGAGCTTGTGGTTCCATGACCCCACTCTTTGCTCCTCCTGACCAGGCGATTTTCCTACCTTTGCTCTCCAGATCTGACAACTTGAGGCTCTTCATCAAACCTTCCACACGATCCATCTTCACCAGCACTGACCGGGGAAGAAACCAGACCAAATCTCCCAATTGGGGTAGGGGAACTACAATTCGGTGTCTCACGACGGCGCACCTAGCAGCAAACCTGAAGACTACAGGGGGGTGGACGCGGGGAGGGGGCGAGGGGCGACGGTAGCGAGCTCACGAGGGGGGCGGCGACCGGCGAGGGCGAGGCACCTCGGGGGCGGCGGCGGCCGGAGAGGGCGAGGCACGGCAGCTGACCCTCACAATCGCCTCAGCGAGACCTAACCGTCACACCTGGGACGGACTTTTTATGTTAATGTTCGTTTCGTTTTTTGAACGTACAATATACTCCCTCCTATCCTTTCTACCTTACATATAAGTTTTAAGTGTAGTCAAAGTATCTCTACTATGATAAAAAAGGTATCAACATTTAACAACGCCCAATCAATATTGTTAGATTCGTACGTAATCCTAGATTTGTACTCGAGATGGTTTCCAATTTGACTATTGACAAGATTAATAGTACTCCTTTCATATAGGTGAGTAAGTCATCTTAGGCTATGCACCGTGACCAAGGAGGAGGGAAAAACGAGAGACATTAATGTTTATTTGCTAATTAATAGTATTGCATGCAATGAACTAACCACTGCATGTCATGTTTGATAGTCTCAGGTCATTAAAAGCATGCACACCCTCATCTCTTATTGGTTCATATGTCAAGAAACAAGAAACGAGGTAGATGTTAATGCACCGCGCCTACGTGTTTTGGGATTATTTGGTTTTCGTAAGATGACTTACACACCTAGACGGAGGGAGTACATGAGATGTATAATGTGAAAATTATATCATTAGAAACTCCTTTCACATACGAAATTGACCATATGCTTTGTGTAAGTTGCATGTCATATATTATTACTCTAACATTTGGTCAAAGTTAGCCTCGAAAAACGCATTAGACCATGTATGCTTTGTGTAAGTTGCATGTCATATATTATTACTCTAACATTTGTGTAAGTTGCACGTCATATATTATTACTCTAAGATTTGGTCAAAGTAGTATAGTGGAAGTGGATCCTCTGACGTAGGTATCCCTGCCTTACCCTCCCTTTCGGTCACTACTGGCGGACCCCATGCTTGCTAGGCCCCGCATGTCAGTTACTCAATGGGTTCGGCCACGTCAGGGGATCCTCATCCGTAGTATACTCCCTCTGTTTTTATTTACTCCGCATAAAACAGAGGGAGTAGTGGTATAATAAATGACGCGGGTGGGGAGGGGAGGGACGCCGGTTTGCTCTCAACTGTGGTCCCAAGCGCAGCTTAAAACGCAAGACGAAGCGCGTTCCATTCGGTGAGCGACGTGGAGGGTCCAGCGTGCCGGGCTGCAACGCGAACGCGACAAGAGCGATGTACAGTCAAAACCGATTGACCGGACGTCACCGGAACCACTATTCACACCAGAACGTTCGCTGCTCGGCCTACTCCAGCCACGGCCCTAAAACCACACCAAATCTCCAGCCCATTCCCCCACCTTTCGATCCCCTAGCCCGCATCAAGCGTCCCCTAGTTCGCCAGAAAGCCATGGTGCGTCACAAGATCACTTACTACAAGATGCTGACATCGGAGCGCCACGCAGAAATCGCAGCGGCTGTCGGCGCCATTGACCTCCGTTCCCAAGCTCGCTCGGAGGTGGGCCAATCCCCGAGTTCTCTGGAGCCAAGCTACGAGGAGGAGGAAGCCGATCCAATGTTCACTGCGGAGGTCGCGGCGCAGAAGGCCCCCGATGGGTATGAGACGATGGACGTCGACATCGTGCCGGCGTTCGAGTCCCCCATGGTGCAGGCGGACCAGCGGTTCAACATGGCGATACTAAAGGAGGACCGGGAGGCAGAGGCTCAACTCGACGCGGAGCGCGCGCATGCCGCTGCCATCGAGGCTCTCCTGCAGGCGGAACCGGATGTCGTGGATGTGAACCGGGCGGTGGAGGCTCAACTTGAGGCAGAGCGTGCGGATGCCGCTGCCATCGAGGCCTTCCTATAGGCGGAACCGAATGTCCTGGACATGAACCGGGCGGCAGAGGCTCGACTCGATGCAGAGGGCGTGGATGCCGCTCTCATCGACTCCCTCCTGCGGGCGGAACCGTAAGTCCTGGACTTGAACCGGGCGGCAGAGGCTCGACTCGAGGCGGAGCGCGCAGATGCCGCTCTCATCGACGCCCTCCTGCAGGCGGAACCGGAAGTCCTGGACTTGAACCGGGCGGGAAGGCTCGACTCGACGCGGAGCGCATGCCGCTACCATCGAGGCCCTCCTGCAGGCGGAACCGGACGTCCTCGACTTGAACCGGGCTGTGCTCTCGTCCGTGCAGAGCACCCGCACGCTCTGCTTGAACGAGTAGTTGGAGGCCGAGGACAACCACGGTGCGGAGACACACGTCGGCAGCGACGGCTGGTTCGCGCCGGCAGCCAAAGACGATGAGGCCGTCTCTTTCCGCGAGCAGTGATAGTTTTCTTTATGTTGTTGTTTTTATTATATGGATCTTTTGCTGTGTAAAAACATAATATTTGTTATGCAAGTCGCCTGAGTCTACCATTTCAGGCGGTTGGATGAATATCCTACGTCTCCTAGCCCTTCTTTCCTTCTTCCTCACCTCTTCTTCTTCCCCAACAGACCACCGCACGGGTCAGACGGATACCACATGCGATAAAGACGTGTCGATGAGGGTCGTGCCCTTGGTTGGGTTTGAGGCGCAGGAGAGCGAAGTGTGAGGGTGCGGTGCGACATGGCGTGCAGGAGCGACCGTGTGAGGGTGCGGTGCGACCGCGACAACCGTGCGCAAGTGTATCTCCTCATTTTGGAAACTTTAGGCAAGCTTGGCAAAAATGTGTGGCGAAGTTTGGCAATGCAAGGCCTAGACCCAAACAGGATAAGTACGTACTACCTCTGTCCGGCTTTATTGGTCCCAATTGTATTTCGTGCCAAATTTTGACCATAGATTAAACTAAGAAAATGTTCACGCATGTCACCAAGCATTATATTTTTCAAAACTATGTTCAAATACGAATCCAATGAGATAATTTTTCTTGACATGCATTAACATTTTGTTAGTTAAATCTTTAGTCAAAATTTGGCACAAACTATAAAAGGGACCTATAAACCAGGACGGAGGTAGTACGTACTAGGAGTACTAGTGTTAAAAAAGAAAGGCGGGGTTTTCCTTCGATACAAATCCTCGTTTCACGTGTCAATTAATGCGTATTTTTTTCTCGAAAGACCAAAGAGCTAACCATCTCACTCCTCATCGATTGATTAATGCAGCACCATGCAAACGAACCTTCTCGCTTCTGCATGCATGCAGGGGATATTAATGTCCTTGGTTGCTAACCCCATCAATTTTGCCTCGATTAGTGTTAGTGGCCCTTTACAAATTGTAATTTTGATATACTGGCCTTGTGTACAAAAAAAATGGAGGTAGTAACTATATTTGAATTCCTTGCCCATTGCGGTGACGTCGATGACTTTTTTTGTGTGGTTTGGCGAAGTGCATTTGATGGAGAACACCATTGAGGGAGACCATGGTAAGTCGTTCGCAAGTGCCGCCTGCAAGCAGAGACAACCGCCCTATTTGCATCCAGGAAGTCCTTTAATAGTACTACTACTAGGAGTACTAGTGCGGTGAGATGGTTTCTCGAAGAAGAAGATTGAGAAGCGGAGTCAGTGAAGAGTGAAATGATAGTTGCTTCGTCCGTGCTTTGTGATTTGACGCCTCACTGCTTTGTGATTTGTGATAGAAGGGACAGGGAGTAGACTCTGTGCTCTATCAGTACTACTCCTACATGCGCCCAAGCATGGGAGAAAGAGGAGAGACGTTGCATTTTTCTATTCCTTCAATCAATCAATCAGGAGCTTGGTTCCATCTTTTGGCTTTGGCAACGCCGCCCACAATGGTTCCCACGATGCCAAAAGCTATTTTCACATTTGGCTACACATTGTGGATGCCCTTAACCGTACCACTTGGTTTTGCTCCTGTGTGCTATCTATACAAATCTCAATTATATTGATCTAAGAAATTATAGAATCAAAGATTAGTAAAAAGGAGGTGATTTTGCTGCGCGGATGGCGGGGGAGGTTTCTTATTTTTGGAGGACGTTGTCCTGGCGGTTTGCTAACATGCGGTCCCAGGTGTTAGTGCTTTACCAAGCTGATCCGCGTCCCACATGAGGCAGAACAACGGCAGAAGCAACACGTGGTTAAGTTGAAGAAGATGAGGGAGAAGCAACCAAGCTGATCCGCGTCCCACATGAGGCAGAACAACGACAGAAGCAACACGTGGTTAAGTTGAAGAAGATGAGGGAGAAGCGGATTCAACAACGAGTGAAATGATGGTTGCTTCGTCCCTCCAACTTCTTTTTTTAGCATTATTACTTCGTCCCTCCAACTTAACTGCGGGAAAGGTGTAGCTTTGTGATTTGACACCTCATTGCTCATTACTACGCCGGTGCCATGATTGGGGTGCTTCACCCCGGCTGCTCTGCACTGTATTCCGGTATGGCACGTGGACACGGTAGCTTGATGTCCCACATGTCAGAGAAAGGGACTAGAAGATTTATGAAAGCGAGCGCTCCACTCTTACGACGGAGGAGTAGACGACACAACGGCCCAGTGAACTGTCACTTGTACTGTATAGTACTATAGTTTTGCTGTTTCGCACGATCCATCAATACAAACCCGATTAAACAGGAAAGGGCGGGATTTTCCCCGCACGGTAGATGATATTGGCCATACATTTCAAAGGCAATTTTAATGTATGCAAACTGAATAATTATAAGTAACAATATGATATCTAGTAAAACTAAAAATACATATGATTTATTGTGTTAGAGTGTAGTAGTAGTGCTGTATTGCATAGTTGTTAGATGTAACTTGCGAGAATGTGTAGAGATGTAGTTTTGGAGGGCCTACAGAGAGAAAAGCGTAGTACGGTCAACGAACTTCAGAATAAGCTGATTACGACCACTATATACGTTTTGCGGTGATTATCCGGTCACTTGCTCACAGTTCAGCATTGGATTGCACTCTGTTGACCGGCCAAATAGTCTGCGTGCGCCATGTTGACTAGTTAAATTGACCACGTTCCTTGCGGGTCCCACCTGTCAGTTCACATAGGGAAAAGGTCAGATAAACACAAATTTACGCAGGCGCGACAAGGCTCCATCCCATGCGCAGGAATCACCGGGTTGTGTATGTGTCTGTCAGGGCCTGATGTGTGTGCATGCATGTGTAGGTTGAGCACTTGAGCGTGAGAGTGTGTGTTGGTTGTGTGGTGTACTAGTGTGTGTGCATGCATGCGTGCGTGTGTGCGTGTGAGTGTTGCGTGCGTGCATGGCTGCGTGTGTACGTGTGAGTGTTGTGTGCGTGCGTGGGTGCATGTGTTTGTGTGAGTGTTGCGTGGATGGAGTTCGTGTGCATGCGTGCGTGTGTGTATAATCACCACACCAGCTCCTGTGTGTTAAAACATATGGCTTAGCAATACAAGGCCACCTTGTTCGCTGTGCCCGCGGTCTTGACTTCGCACCACCGTCAAAATATTTTTGTGTCGTTTGTTTTCATTCTTACTAGCAAGATGCCCGTGCGTTGCACGTAACATCAAGATGCATTTGTATGACTTGTTTATCTTGTGAGAGAAAAGGATGAATGAGGGAAGGCCTTATTTGCAAATGTGGAGAGGTGTGTGGGTACCTTTTTGCAAAACTGCCATAGTTTCTTTCCTATACGTCAGATATAAATCGGACGGCCTATATTGCAGGATGGCAGGCACACCATCATCACCAACTCTCTTTTTTATAAGAGTGTATTTTATGTATTTTATAATAGTGTAGATGTAGAGTAGATACAAGTCGACAGGTGGGCACGATGTTAGTGACATAATGTGATGCAACACTAGATCAGGTGCCACGTGGAGCGTTCAACTGGTCAACTAGTCATGTCATGAGCAAATACAAAGTTGTATGGTGAGCCCGTGACTCTATAATAACCACTAAACGTAAACGGTTACCATAATGAGTGGATTATGAAGTCCAATGTATGTATCGTGCTTTCACTTCAAATACAATGATCGTCATTGCATATATCGCGAGAGAAAGATGAAACACGCGTGAATTTTCTGGGGGCTTACTTTTAGAGGACATGGAGATAGTTTTGTGTGCATACGTGAAAGGGGCGTACAGGGGGGTATGCAATGGAGAGAGAGATGCTCTTCGTTTCTCTTTATTATGACTAATTTTGTATATAGTATAAAAATATACAAATTCACAGTGCTGAATAAATATCATTGTGGGCACAATGCAATGCAAATTAGCGTCAGTACTCCTCCATATAACTTTGTAATGTTGTATATATGTAGAAACTCTAAAATAATTTTTGGCCACACTTTATTCAAAAGGAATGTTGTATCGAAATAAACATGAAGAGAGGGCTTTTTAGATCAGTGGGGTACGTGATGTTACATGTGTGAATGTGTAGTTGATGCATTTGGCGGGGCCTAGAGAGGTATGTGTGTGTATTACGTATTCGAGAGAGGCATGGATAGAGGGGACGACGAGGGTGGGGGTGGGAGAGATAGCACGAGAAATGAGGGTGGTCTAGAGAGAGAGAGAGACGAATATGACATCACGATGAGAGATTCCATTCCCTTGAGTGTGTATATGCAGGAGGGAGGGAATAGAGGCACCAGGAGAATTTTTCTGTGTGTGTGGTGTTTGTGTTGGTATGTGTGGGTGTGAGAAGATAATGAGACGTGGGGGCAGAGGGTGTGTCACCACGTGAGGTCCGGTGGGTCGAGGTGAGGCCCTTTGTTTGGTTCCGTCCTGCGCCACATTAGTCGGCCCATGACACATTTAGGAAGACCCATGGATGACTAGTCGTACAAGACAAAGATAGCAGAACTGTGAAGGACTCTGTGTCCACTGACAAAGCCGGCTAGGATTTGTAACCCTAGGTTCTCGGACTAAGGTAACCCTCTATCTACGATATTACTATTCATCCAACCTAACTTTAAGGGGCATCCTACAGAATGCTCGCTAGAATCATACTAAATCGATTAGGAAGAGGTGTGAGATAATGCGTGAGAGACAAAGCGTAAAGATAATGTGCGACATGAGACATGTAGGCAGGTCCATGTATATAGAAAGGGTCGATGAGGATTGTGCGTGTGTATGTTTGCGAGAGGAAGAGTGCTTGTGATAAAGGTTAGTAAAACAGTTGTAAATGGTTACGAGAGGGAGGGAGGGTTATATCTAGAGAATGTGTGCGAGAAAGACACCTCGGGAGAGTGTGTGAGCATGTGAGAGACCACCGATGGAGAGTGAAACTACACGTAAAAGACTGCTCTACACATTGATTAAAGATATAAATTGTATCCAAATATTAGGATGGGATCATGATATTTGCAATTTGCGTAAGGAGCGGTCATTGATCCATCAGACATCTAGATTCTATCGAATTTGAGCATGTCTATGTTATTATTCGACACAATTGATCCACATAGTTAGTATTTTGAACTCCAGATAATGCATCGCTTTAGCAATCGAATATAAACGTGAGTATAGTTCATGTTGTGTGTGTAAAGCACATTATACATACGAAAGTTACACAATGGACATTTATAAATAGCTACCTATGAACTAGTATACATTTGAATTCAACCTAAGGTGGTTTAAAAAATCGAATTCAACATGAAGTCCATTCAATTATTTGAATTTGATATCATGGCATTTGTAAACCATACCTAAACTATGGGGGTACCAATCTTTGCTCTGATTTTGTACATAATAGCATATGTAGTCGTGTACAAAATAGATTCAAATTTAGCTCCTCCATTCCAAAATAATCGTAGTTATAGGATTTTCAAGTGTCAAACTTCAAAAGGAAGCGGATAATTTAATGAGGTTTTCAAACATACAAGGTCAAATATAACGTTGTCTATTTAGGTCAATCCTCATAGTTCAAGAGTACTCTAAACGTGAATGCTTGTGTTTCAAAATTTGAACGAAGCGCCAAAAGAGCCTCTACTACTTGAAACCGCATGAGACCAATGTTTGGTAGTACAAGGAAATTACTTTTCTAATAACTCCGACTGTGAAACCTACCGCCCGACGTCCAAAGGTCTAAACGGGGTAGGTTTGTAGCTTCATCTAGACGCCACGCAACCGCCTCCGAAAAACATTCATACACAATGGCCGCTAAGCACACATGCTTGCAGTCAAATCGCTCCCGCACAATATTTGGGACACTGGGATTACCATCCTACCCCGACCTGCAGAGGTCCGAATTTAAGAGGGGGCAAAGTTTGTACTTTCCCAAATTTCAAATAAGCGCGTCCCATCTTCTGTTCAAAAAGCCAAAACAAGCGCGTCCCTGCATCAAACATGGTTCCCCCACCGTCCGATTCCCCATTCGTGCCGTGGGCGCCAAAACTACCTCTCCACGAGCCATGAAGCCCCGGCGCCCTCCGTCCGCCACCCCATCCCACCCATCAACCGCCGCCTCCTCCATCACGCCGAGCCGATACCCGACGCCGTCGCCCACCGCAACCTCAACCGCAACGCCCTCCACGGCTAGTAGTTGAAGCCGAGGCCGAGCCGTCCGTACCCGAGCTAGTTCAACCACGCCGTCCTGCGCCTCGCCGCTGCCGCTCCACCTTCGCCACCCTCCACCGCACCGGAGCTGTTCCTGCTACGCCGTCCTTCGCCGCCTCGGATCTGCTTCCCCTCCACCGACATACAGCCACGGCAACACAGTCAACAATTTGGCCATGGGTTCGTCCAAGCCTGCACCCTCTAGAACAACGGTTTCCCCGGTAAAAACAAGAAGATCGGCGCGACATGTGGAGGTGACCACACCGGCAACCGAAGAAGGTACTCTTCTTCCCTTGTTCGTGCAAATCTTACGTCTCTGCTTTCACCGTATTCATCCCACAGAAGACACTAGTTGACTGCTTCTTCTTGATACTAGATGTTCCTAGTAACTCACGATGCACAAGGTTTCTCCTCATATACTATTTCACCTTAGCTAGAGGTCCGTCGCCCCCCCTGAATTTCAATTTCTGGCCAGTTGATTCCCAATTAACTGAAGCATTCCCCGGCGTAACAGGCGCTAGTACGACTATTACGCTGGGGAAGTAGCGCCTTGGTGTTTATCTTAGGGGCGTCTGCGGCCTAGAGCTACTGGCGCATGATCTGGAGGTCGGCCGGGATTAAAGGAATGGCTTGGGGGCGCTGCCAAGCACGGCGGTGGTGTGAGGTCGATGGGAGGCGGGCGGCGGAGGCACGGTCTGGCCGGTGGTCGCCTGGCGGTTCGTGAAAGATCGTCAACAAATGACTGGCGGGAGGTAAACGAAGGCCATCTGCCCGTTCCTTATAGATCGGACGGTTCATTAAAAAAATCGACTGGCCTATTTATTTTCAGTCGACTGTTATCTTAGATATGACCACATGTGGTGGTGTGCTAGAGGAGTACCTGCATTTCTTGTGCTCATATATTACAAAATCATACGGAGTAGAATCTAATTTTTCTTTGCCATGCAATGTTGTAGAGCTATCATATGTCTCCTGTCATTTATTTTTAAGCCACCTGCTATCTGCTACTTTTACAGTGCACTAGTTCTGCACACACTTCACCCATACTCTCACTATTGTGTTTTTATGCAAGGGTATTTCAGACTCTCCTGCCGAAAGAGAAGTAGCAAAGAAAATAGAGAAGTCGCTCCAGCTTGGTATACGGGTAGGCAAGACATGTTACAACGCTATAAAGGGTGCAGTGTCGCAGACGGAGACGAGAACGTAGCTCAGAGTTGATGACCTCGCCGCAATGAACCACCATCCTGTGTGCTTGCTTTAACTGCGGTGTCATATGTGGTTGCATGTTGGTGTCTAGCTTGTATTCGAAAGGCCGAAGTCGGTCTTTATTAAGATAAGGAAAGATATTTTTTACACGAACCACCATCCCGTGAGCACCAGAAGACAAATAGCTAGTCAGGGCACTGGCCGAGCCAGTGACAAGCCTAGCAAAGACAGGCACCACCTGGAAGCCAACTAAAAAGCCACGATGGTGGCGAAGCAGCCCGCCTCCCACCAGGCTCTCAGGTCCTAGATGATCATGTTCACTACTCCAGCCGGATGTCTAGCTTGTATTGCTTCCAATTTGGTTAAATTGCATCTGCTTAGCTTACACATTATACCTTTGAATATGACATGCATTTCTGTTTTTGGTACATACTAGTACATCTGTGTATTAACCATGTTGTCGGTGTCAAAACCGGCGGATCTCGGGTAGGGGGTCCCGAACTGTGCGTCTAGGCGGATGGTAATAGGAGACAAGGGACACGATGTTTACCCAGGTTCGGGCCCTCTTGATGGAGGTAAAACCCTACATCCTGCTTGATTGATATTGATATTGTGGATGTTTACAAGAGTGGATCTACCACGAGATCCAGGAGGCTAAACCCTAGAAGCTAGCCTATGGTATGATTGTAAGGGTTGTTGTGATTGTAGTCCTACGGACTAAAGCCGTCCGGTTTATATAGACATCGGAGAGGGCTAGGGTTACATAGAGTCGGTTACAATGGTAGGAGATCTACATATCCAGACGCCAAGCTTGCCTTCCACGCCAAGGAAAGTCCCATCCGGACACGGGTGAAGTCTTCAATCTTGTATCTTCATAGTCTTGGAGTCCGTCGATGATGAAAGTCCGCAAATGATAGTTCGGTGATGATGGTAGTCCGCTATCCGGACACCCCTAATCCAGACTCCTCAAGAGCCCTGAACCAGGCTTCAATGACGATAAGTCCGGCGGTATATTGCTTGGCATTGCAAGGTGGGTTCCTCCTCCAAATGATAGAAGATTGTGAACACCGGGATAGTGTCCGCTCGCAAAATAAATTCCACATTCCACCGTAGAGAGAATAATAATATATACACAAGTTCAATCTGCTCGACGTTTTCCGTGGCATGACGCCACACCACTACCAAGCCATTACTCAATTGTTTTTACTTTACCACCTCAGCGCATTTAGCGAAGCGGTTTCCTTGGCACGTCTTGTCGAAGCAGAGATCGTGTTTCCCCTTAATCCGGGATTGTCATCAACACGGGCGTGGGTAACCCAACCGCGTCATTGATGGTGACGCTTGGGAGATAAGCGAGTTTTACCAGGCCGGTGGGGGAACGCGTAAGACTTCGCCCGCCCATATAAGGGATAAGGATTCACCTTCTCACCTACGCCTTCTTCCTCCTTTGCTTATCCATCTCCACAAGACGAGCTCCAGCGCCCAAGTTCGCAGATCTCGTCTCAACCTTCTCCGACCATGTCCGGAGCGGGAGGTAAATGGTTGGCCTCCACCGTTAAGGAGGAGCAAATCGCCAAACTGCGCAGCGCCGGATACCTCTCCGGCAATATCGCGCACCGGCTGCCCGACGAGGGGAAGCTCATCCCCACCCCCAGGCCCCATGAGAGGGTTGTCTTTCTTTCCCACTTCCTCCGCGGACTGGGCTTTCCACTTCACCCCTTTGTCCGGGGGCTCATGTTCTACTACGGTCTGGATTTCCATGATTTGGCGCCGAACTTCATCCTGAACATCTCGGCGTTTATCGTCGTGTGCGAGGCCTTCCTCTGCATCCATCCCCACTTCGGCTTGTGGCTCAAGACCTTCAATGTCAAGCCAAAGGTAGTGAAGGGCATTCAAGCGGAGTGCGGAGGCGCCATGTTGGGCAAGATGCACAACGTCCTTTGGTTCGAAGGGGCCTTCGTGGAATCCGTCAAGGGGTGGCAATCGGGGTGGTTCTACATCACCGAGCTGCGTGACCCTAAATGGGCGGCGGCCCCCGAGTTTAGATCTGGTATCCCCACGCAGCTCACCTCCTAGAATGAGAAGGGCTTGCTGTGGGGTAGTTTGAAGGAGCTGACGGGACTCCAAGCCTGTATCAAGAAGCTGGTGAAGAAGCTCAGGCTGGTTAACGTGGTCCAGTCATGCTCGTCGCGGATTCTCCCATGCCAAGAGCGGGCATTCAATCTATGGGAGTTCGATCCGAACAGCACCAGCGCTGAACAAGCTCTTCGACACAACGTCTGAAGGCGCTGGAAGGTGCTGTTCAAAGGCGCCAAGCCCTCGCATTCGCGATCGAAGATCGCGGATTTCGCTTTCATGGCCAGTCGACGAGGTAAGTGATTCTACCCCTTACGGACACTTGTTTTCATAGTTTGACTCTATGCGGGTTTTAATTTCCCTTTTCCTTTGACAGACTGGATGAAGAAGGCGGAGCAGATTACCGTCCGGCTCCTATGCCGAAAATCCAGAGACGCCGTCTAGCGAGGCTGCTGGTTCCGCACCGCACGTGGTGCCGGAAAAGAAGGCCAAGAAGGAGGCCACGGGTGCTCGAAAGAGTGCCCGTTTTCAGGTGTCCGACGACTCCGGGGCGGACTCCTCTCCCGAAAATGAGGAGGAGGAAGAGGACTCTCTCCTGGAGGAGGGAGAGAGGAAGAGGAAGGCTTCCCCAACAGGGGAGGCCGGAGGGTCCAAGAGGGGAAGGACTATTCCCCCGGACAGCTCTGCCAACATCAACATTGGCGAGGAAGAATGGCCTTCAAGGGCCAGGCCTCCGGCGAGATTGTAAGTATTCGGATTCCTGAATGATTTATAATTTCTTTTTCTGCGTCACATAGTGTCATTCTAATGCCGCATACTGCCTGTAGTCCGGCCAGTGATGATCTCCCCGCTTCATCGAGCGGGTCGTTGGCTTCGTCGGATGTGGACTCCATCCCGACCGCCTCCACCCCTCGCGACGCCGAAGACGCCGAGGTGGGATCCCCAGAAGGGACCCATCAGGGGGAGGCTCCGGAGGCGCCACAAGGCGCCCTCCCAGACTTTGCGCCGGACTCCACAGCAGAACCCGCAGTGGTTCCGGAGTCCGGCTGGCGGCCCCTTCGATCGAAGGGCAAGACTGTGACGCTGGTGGTTTCCGTCCAACCGGACGCGCCGGGCAATTTGTTGGAGGCGCTGCAGAGCGCTTCCATCGAGGAAGAACACCGCACTATTATGAGTGCGGTGATTCAGAAGGTGCAGCTCGCCAAAGGCGGGCTGACCGAAGCCTGCAATAGCCTTCTATCAGGCTTTGAGGTAAGAAGTTAAAAATATGCAATGTAATACCGCATAGACAATAGCCCCTGATGCTCGGTTCGGTGTTCGGAAAGAAAAGCCGGACTGAGGATCCTAAAAAAGATATACGCAGGTTTGCTAAAAAATTATGTCAATATGGGTTGCAGGCTGCGCTTCTGACCTCTGCCGCACTTATCATGGAGGTCGGTGCGTTGAAGCAGAGCTCGGCGGTCCGGCAAGAGCTCGGCGCCGCCAGAAGCAGCTCCAAGACAAAGAAGGTGAGTAACACCACTTTGAATTTGTACCTTACAGAAAAGGATTTAGGTTGCGACAAAAATAACAAGGATAACATGGGTACTGCGGGGGCCACGAACGAGGTGGCGACCTCAAGGAGGCCGTGTCTGCGTCGAACATAATGCGCCACGGAACGGGCAGAGCGAGAAAAGCAAGAGGCGCGGGTGGCGGTGGTTCAGCAGGGCTCCGTGCTCTCATGGAAAAGCATGAGAGTTTGGAGCGTGACTCAAAGACTCGAGAGTCCGAGCTTGCCTCGGCTCTCGAAAGTGTAAAACCGCCAAGGCCGAGGCCCATAAGTCCCTTCGGGAGGTTGAGTTGATGAGGAAGATAGCGGCGGGTAAGGCATTTTTCATCCAAAGCAAGCATGTGAATGTAAATTACGTGTTAATTACCCGAATCGGAGCTCTCGAGGCGTTTGCAGATCTGCCTCATGGCGTGTCGATGTCGCCGCATTCTACCAAGCCGAGGAGGGAGCTCAACGGAGAAGGTCTTCGGTCTCAAGATGTTGAGGCCGGCCATCCGTGCCCCTAGCGACTAGTGAAGCAGCTGGTCGAGCTTCACAAGGTGGCCGAGCAGGCCATGAAGGGCCTCATAGTCCGGGTGTGGCTGGAGAGGCCATGCACAGGAGCTACTTCGCCTCGTCGGCGATGGCTGGTGGATCGTGCCCTGGGTGGAGGTTATCAAGCGCCCGCCTGTATTGAAGGTGCTCGTCGGGCCCTTGCCCGCGCAAAGGTGCATTGGGGCAAGCTGGATGCGGAGAAGCTAATCAGCGACGCGCCACCAGCGGGCAAGGAGCATCGTCGCCCAAATTTACTATAAGGCTGTCTGAAGGGTGCCCGCAAGATTGCGGATGAGTGCCCTGTGGATGTAATTATTGAGTGAATTCGCAATGTGTTATCCTGCGCTGAAAACTTTGTTCATATCGCTAAGCAACGCTTGTTTAATTTAAAATATTACCTTACATGCGGCCGTTTATTAAATCGAGAGATGGCAAGTCGTCGGCTTCAGCCCCCATGCCACGAAGTTCGGGGTGTTCGGGATAAACTTGAGCACTCTTGTTCCCATTTTGGGTCCATCTAGGAGGCACTCAACACAACGAACAAGGCAACCGGACTTATAGTGCTTGAACACTCTCACTTAGCCATAGAATTCTATAATTTTAAATTTGGTGAAGCCCCTAGTATTCGAAGATGAATTGGGGCGCTATCCACGCCTTCATCGGACATAATCCGAACTTCGTCAAAGCGGCGAGGTCTTTAAGGACCCGAAAGGACCTCTCGAACAGCGACCAGTCTCTCGCCTTATCATGCCGGCCAGTTTTAGCTTTCTCCACTGAGGCGTTAACCCGGCTCAACCGGGGCGCAATCGCAGTGGTTCTCCCAGTGCTACCTTAGCCAATAGAACGGAACGTAAGGTGCCGAACATGGGAGCCGGGCAAACCCAACTATTGACCCAAGGCATGATTCGGAGCTGATTCATATAATGCTATAAGTTCGGGGTGCCGCACTTGTGAAAGTGTGCGGACTTTATCACACCATAAAGCGGAGGACATAAGCCCTTGGTGTGTTTGGCCGTACCAAGATGCACAGGTGCAACATGTCGTAAATGAACATACATATATATAAAGTAATGCAATTATAGGCAAAAAGTGCTGCATTTTATTCGAGAAGATATGCTATCGGTGCGAATGATACAAATAGTGCGGAAAGCAAAGGATTGGACGAATTAAAGGCGTCTCTCTCGTGGGTAGGCAGCGGAATGTTGTATTTTAACAAATTTAATGCTCGTGATGGAGACCACACGAGTGTTAAATCGCGCCTTTGTCCTTCCTGGCTGTTGCATCATGAGTTCGGCAGGTTCGCCGCGGACTGAGTTCTGTATAAAAAGAGAAAATAAAAGAAAAAGAGCGACACACTTGGGAGCCCTGGTGTGGTCGAATCGCACTCTGGTCTGTTGTGGTTGTGCCCTTCCCCTATGCCCATGGTACCTCCAGGCGTAATTATGTACTGTGGAGAGTTTGTCTTGCAATTTTGCGAGGGCTGGGGTAGGGGCCGCATTGCTGCGGTAACGGAACGTGCAGGTGGTCTTGGTTGATGTTGCTCCGGCGCGTTTGTCGTGTCCGGTCGCTTAACGGCCGGACTCGAGAATTGCCTTAAAAGGCTGCTCAGTACTTTCGCCGCGAGAGCCGCTGTATATTCCTCCGCTCGGAGGGAGCGCCGTGTTTCCATTGCCCGTGATGACTCCACGAGGGCCTGGCATCTTGAGCTTAAGGTATGCATAATGCGGCACGCGTTGAATTTTGCAAACGCGTTCGTCCGAGAAGAGCGTGATAGCCGCTGCATGGACGGAACTATGTCGAAGATTAACTCCTCGCTTCGGAAATTATCCGGGGATCCGAAGACCACTTCCAGTGTAACTGAGCCTGTACAATTGGCCTCGACACCTGGTATGACGCCTTTGAAGGTCGTCGTTGTAGGTTTAATCCTTGAGGGTCTATGCCCATCTTGCGACCGTATCCCGATAAAGCAGGTTCAGCACTGCCGCCGCCCATCAGGACTCTCGTGAGGTGAAATCCATCAACGATTGGGTCTCAAACCAATGCGGCGAATCCGCCATGGCGGATATTGGTCGGATGGTCTCTTCGATCGAAAGTGATCGGGCAAGAGGACCATGGGTTGAATTTTGGGGCGATGGCTCCATCAGCGTATCGTCCTTAGTGCGCGCTTCACTCCCTCTTGGGAATATCGCTGCGTATATCATGTTTACCGTCCGAACTTGGGGGAATCCCTTTGTCCTCTGTTGTTCGGGCGGCGGGTCTCTTCCTTGTCATCATTGTGTAGCCCTTGTCACTTTTTCTCGGCGATTAATTTGCTCGCTGCTTGAATACCCAACAATCTCTGTTGGTATGGTTAGCTGGCTTTTCGGGGTTCCATGTATTTGACAAGAGCGGTCGAGTATTCGGTCCAAATTGGGACGGGCCCGAGTGGTTCTTTTGAATGGCTTCTTCCGTTGACGGGTTTGGAGCCTCGGAATCCGGCGTTGACTGCCGTATCCTCATTGCCGCCGTTAACGCGGCGTTTGTTTTGTTTCGACGCAACCTGCCATTCCGGTCCTTGGTATCCGGACTGCCAGCGTTTTTCTTTGAGGTTGTTATCTGCGAGCGAGCCAGCTATCCTCTCCCGCATGAAGCGGGTCATGAGGGATGTGAGGGCTGCCATGGATTTCAGCTTCTCTGTCCTAGGTGCCGGGCCAGCCACTCGTCGCGGATGTTATGTTTGAAGGCAGCGAGTGCCTCTCGCATCCGGACGGTCAATGATTTGATTTTTCTTTGTTAAGAACCGTGTCGTAATTGCTTGGCGATTAAATCGGCTGCTGGATTATGTGGCTTAGGTCATCTGCGTCCGGTGGTCGCACATACGTACCCTGGAAGTTGTCGAGGAATGCGGCTTCCAAGTCTTCCCAGCATCCAATTGACTCTGCGGGCAGGCTGTTAAGCCAATGCCGAGCTGGTCCTTTAAGCTTGAGCGGGAGATATTTGATGGCGTGAACATCGTCGCCACGGGCCATGTGTATATGGAGGAGATAATCCTCAATCCAGACCGCGGGGTTTGTTGTGCCATCGTAGGATTCGATATTAACGGGTTTGAACCCTTGAGGATTTGATGATCCATTACTTCGTCGGTGAAGCATAGTGGGTGTGGCGCCTCAGATTGAGCAATATCGCGACGTAGCTCGAGAGAGCGTTATCTGCTGTGTTCGCCCGGCGGAGTAGTTGTATCCGTGCGACGGTATTCGCCGTGCGTGGGGGTCGGGCGCCCACGTGATCCATAGATAGATCTGGATTGTCTTGCCTTGTCCTCCAATATATCTCGCAAGTCCGCGCGTTCCCCGTGGCTTCCTGCTTTTAGAGCGATGCCGGGGTACGGTTTTGGTGGAGGGCTTGCACGCTCTCTATCGCGCCACGAGGTGGTCGGTCTGCCAGACAGCGCTGGTGATGCTGCCTCCTCTAATCGGGGAGCAACTTGCGTTTTGGGTAACTTTTGGAGGGGCGTTCGAGTTCATACTCTTCGGCCGCGAGGACCTCGGTCCATCTGTCGGCCACTAGGTCTTGATCAGCTTGAAGTTGTTGTTGCTTTTTCTTTAGGCTGTTTGCCGTGGCCATTAGCCTGCGTCTAAAACGCTCTTGTTCGACGGGATCCTCAGGCACGACGAATTCATCGTCGCCGAGGCTTGCCTCGTCTCCCGAGAGGAGGTAAGTAATTATCATCCTCGACCTCTTAAATCGCCGCCTCTCCCGAGGGCTTGCTTCGCCTCCTCCCGCGCTGGATCGTCTTTGGAGGAGTTGTCTTCGGCACTTTCTGGGGTGTTATTATCTCCTGTGCCGAAATCTCCATTCTTGCTGTGGCGGGATTTAGAGCGGCGCCGCTAACGTCGGCGCTTGGGCTGTTTCTTTAAGGAATCGGCCTCCGCTGCTTCTTCGCCGTCCCCATCTTTTGGGGTGTCCACCATGTATATGTCGTATGACGAGGTGGTCTTCCAGTGTCCTGTAGGCACAGGTTCTTGGTAGTCTCCGGCATCGTCGTCCATACCGTCGATGTCTTCGGAGTCGTAGTCGAGTACGTCGGTTAAATCGTCGACGGTGGCTACGAAGTGGGTGGTGGGTGGGATCTGAGTTTCTTCGTCGTCCGCGTCCCACCCGTCCAGGCCGTAGTTCGGCCAGGGCCCTACGGATAGCGAGAGATGCTTCAGTGAATTTATGATATCGCCGAAGGGCGAAAAGCTGAAAAGATGTCGCGGCGGTGAATTCCATGATCGGCGTAATCGGATTCAACTGGCAGGGCGCAGGAGGTTCGGAGTCCGCAGGAGTCCGCACCTCGAGTCATGGGCTTTATGTGGGACAAGGTAAGTGTTCGGCTCCATCGCCGTAGAAATTGCGGCTCCCGAGGCGGTGTCCAGCAATCCGTCCTCGATTCGAGCAATCGGCTCCGGACTATGGGCCGGAGCGGATTCGTGGGCGGCCTCCAAGATGCTGTCCAGCGGCAGAGTTAGGTCATGCCCATCGAGACTGCGTGGCACGCTTGGCTGTGGCTCAGATCCATCGAAGATCAAGTCCCCGCGGATATCGGCCGTGAAGTTTAGGCTTCCAAACCTGACACGATGGCGTGGGCGTAGCTTCGATCTGCTCCGGATGGCCAAGGAGTTGGCCCGCGCATCGCGGCCGCCGAATCTGAAGATTTGTCCAGGGAGAAAGGTCTCACCTAGGACTGCGTCGTTGTTGATTGAAGAGGCCATCAAGCCTATCGGTGACGACACAGAGGAACTCTCAATGAAAGCACCAATGTCGGTGTCAAAACCGGCGGATCTCGGATAGGGGGTCCCGAACTGTGCGTCTAGGCGGATGGTAACAGGAGACAAGGGACACGATGTTTACCTGTGTTCGGGCCCTCTTGATGGAGGTAAAACCCTACGCCCCGCTTGATTGATATTGATATTGTGGATGTTTACAAGAGTGGATCTACCACGAGATCTAGGAGGCTAAACCCTAGAAGCTAGCCTATGGTATGATTGTAAGGGTTGTTGTGATTGTAGTCCTACGGACTAAAGCCGTTCGGTTTATATAGACACCGGAGAGGGCTAGGGTTACATAGAGTCGGTTACAATGGTAGGAGATCTACATATCCGTATCGCCAAGCTTGCCTTCCACGCCAAGGAAAGTCCCATCCGGACACGGGGTGAAGTCTTCAATGTTGTATCTTCTTAGTCTTGGAGTCCGGTCGATGATGATAGTCCGGCAAATGATAGTTCGGCTGATGATGGTAGTCCGGCTATCCGGACACGCCCTAATCCAGGACTCCCTCACATGTTCTTACATCAAACTAATGTTCTTGTGGATCCCTCATCAATCACTTATGACAAAGCAGGCAGGCAAGGGGACTACTCCTCATTTAAAGAATGCGGCGTCAGCCTCCCGACATGATTCTCAAGAAACAGAAATGCTAGATGAAGATAGTGAACGTAGCTCTGTAGTGGATTACAGCATTTCCCCTACACTAGCATTGCAGGTGCTTGCTCTAACTTGGCAACGTGATATGTGGTTGCATGTTTCGTATGGTGTCTAGATTGTAATTCTTCCAATCTGGTTAAACTGCATGTGCTAGTCTGCTTAGCTTATACTCCTATAAATGTGACATTATACCTGTTAATGTGACATGCCTTCCTGTATTTAGTACATAGTACATCTGTCTATTAAGCATGTCCTTACATAAAACTATTGTTTTTTTTGTATCCCGCATCAATCAATATGATGAGACACCTTTAGTATATGCAGTGCGATATTAGTTGCATCTTTCATATGATTTATAGCATGTGATGCTTCTAATTTGTTGAAATTCCATTTATGATGGGACGCTTTTAACTTGGCAGTCATATTGGTTGCATATTTCATGTGGTGTCTAGCTTGCATTGCTTCTTATTTGCTGGAATGGTTTCTGCTTAGTTTACACAAACAGTTGTGAACATGCCATGTCGTCCTATTTTTCGTACATATTCCATCCTGGTATCATGTGTTTGCCTTACATCAAAGTAGTGATTCTCAGTATCATGCATGAATGAGTTCTGAAGAGAGAATTTTATTGCTTTTTCTTGTTGGTTTTACTTGACAATTCAAAATCAATGAAGCGGAAGGAAGTTAGCAAGGCAGCGGATAAAGGTGCTCCTTCCAAATGGAGGGCCTCTACAGTTTCTACTCCTCCACACCCCCAAGATGTTTTCCAAGACAACACATGCATAGACACTCAACAAAGCTGTGTTTATGATGAGCACGTCTCCCCTAGTGCAGCATCACTGGTGCTCCCTCTAACTTGGCACTGTTATATGTGGTTGCATGTTATGTGTGATGTCTAGCTTGTATTGCTTCTAATTTTGTTGAATTCCATCTGCTTACTTTACACATTATACTTGAATAAGACACATGTTCCTGTTTCTAGAACATACAATATCTGTCTATCACACCATGTTCTTACATCAAATTACTACTGTTGTGTAACCTGCAACAATCACTTATCATAAGACATGTTTGACTTCGGAGTGTGATATAGGTTACATCTCACATTCTTTTCTAGCTTGTACTACTAATTTGTTGAAATGTCACTTATGACGAGACAGTTTTAACTTGGTAGAGTGATATTATTTGCATCTTTCATATGGTGTCTAGCTTTCATTGCTTCTAATTTGTTGAAATGCCTTCTCCTTAGTTTACACATCATAAGCTGTGAATATGCAATGCTGTGAATATGCAATGGCACTAATGACGAGAGACCTCTAACATGGTAGTGTGATGTTGTTTGCATCTTGCATATGATTTATTTCTTGTACTTGCTTCACATTTGTTTAAACGCCATTTATCTTGAGACACCGTTAACTTGGCAGAGCGATATTTGTAGCATCTTTCATATGGTGTCTACCTTCCATTGCATTGCTTCTAATTTGGTGAAATGTCTTCTTCTTAGTTTACACATCGTAGTTCGGTTATCTCTTCCGTCCTGTTTTTCATACATATTACATCCTCCTATCATGTGGTTGTCTAACATCAAAGTTTTATTAAATGCATCACGCATCAATTGATTCTCAAGAACTAAATTTTATTTGTTTTTCTTGTCGGCTTGACCTAACATGGCACAGAGAAAGAGGAAGAAACAGAGAATGGCAGGGAATGAGAAGCGGATGAATCCTGCAGATTCTGCTGGTACTGACGGTGCAATAGAAGGTGAAAGTCCAGCGGAAAATTCTACAAACACGGCATCCCATGCTACACGAACTGCAAAAAAAGCCAAACAGAAACAAATAGCTGCCACCAAACAAGCAGAGACAACCCTAGTTCTTGCAACACCTACCACAAGATTACCACTGCACGACATACTCGTAAGGCCAATCGAGCTAGCAGCACGTTCCCAAGCTCCCTTGCCACCTGACACTACTTACCAAGCACTCTTGACACAAGACGAGTTGGCAATATCAAATGAACCTTGTGAGCTTCAACAGCAAGAAGGTAGTTGCTGGAGTCAAGTTACAGTTGCATGCTTCTTTATATGTAGTCTCACAGTTTGATGTACACTAACACTTCTTGTGTTTGTTGTTGGACTAGCACCTAGGCGCAAGAGGAAACAAACATCAGGGATAATGCTCGATAGGCTAACTAAATCTAGAGGAGGAAGAATGGAGATCCGTTTTGAGGTAGGTTTAAAAAGGGCACGTGATGCTACAGAGTCAGCCAAGTTAGTATCAGAGGCAGCGGTTTCCGTTAGGTGTCATGTACGTATCCTCCCAACATGGATTCAGTACAGGAATGACAAAGACGAAACCCAGTTCAACACCTTCCTCGACCAATTATCTGTAAGTATGGTTATGTATGGAAACTAGTAATATCGTCTTGCTCTGTCCCATACTTTCTAGGTTGCTGATAATGAGACTCCCATAATTTTCAACAGATGATGTTCAAGTTGGATAGCCAAGATGATGCAACCAGACAAGCTTGCACCCATGTTTTCAAGTCTGCTCAGGACAAGATGTCGGTATAACTTGAGGAAAACTCACTTTGAAGGCAAGGCTAACGGTGAACTTTCCCAAACATCTCTAGTGGAAAATATATCGGATGAAGACTGGAGGGGCCTTGTTAAACACTGGTCTGATCCGAAGTATCAGGTACATTATATATATGTGATCAGATCACATGTTGAAGTCCTATTGACGCATGTGCCACACAAATCTATCTTCTTGTAGGTGAACTGTTCAAAGAACAAGGCCAACCGTACGAAAGTGAAATTCCAATAGACGACAGGATCTCGTAGCTATATTGCACACTGCGAGGCTCTTGTAATTAGCTGCTGTTTCACTCTTTTCGCTGTACCATATTATCAGATCTACATTGACTTGTTCGAAATGCAGAGGAAAGCCCGCAAGGACCAAAAAATACCTGAACCAAATGCTGTGGAAATCTTCAAGGACTGTCACACCAGCAAGAAGAAGGGTTTGCAGCCAATGTCTATTACTCTTTTCAATTTTATACACAATTTTCTTAGCGTATCATTGCACCTTACAAGGTTTAAAAGGGAGGAGTGATGTTCCTTTGATCTTGAACCATAATCTAGTTCCGTGTTGGACTTGCCCACACAACGTTACAATTGCCTGTTTGTCTGTTCTCAGTTGTTTTGTGATATGAATGATGTCATACTATGCTTACCGTATTATGAACTTCGTCTCTTTATCCTTAGCCCTCAATACAATGTGAAGAAATAGACAATACATAGCGATGGTACATGGTCATATGTTTGGAACCTGGTTTTATTATGTACTTTGCAATAAAATACAACTAATATTTTACATGGGTTCACCAGAATAAGTTCTGTATATAGACCAAAGCTATTTTGTTTGGTTTTGCTGCCTCCTTAATATCTTACGTTACGGTACTACTAATTAAAACCTCAACTTTTCAGCGAGCTATGGAAAAATGGTGGAACCGCCACCTTACGAAGGTGGCGAGGCAACTATAACCGCAATGTCGGCTCTTGCTGCGATGGGTCAATACTGTCCACTAACAGTGCCAAAAGCACATTCATGCGTATCTTGGGTTGGTTGTTAAGGCAATATCGTCCAAACTGCCTCATGATCAAGATATGCAAGCTCAAAGCAATGTTGTATATGCGCCCGGACACAAGTCCATTCCCTAACAGAGGCCCTTTGTGAAACAAGGAGAAACATTGCTCAATGTCGTCAAGATATGCATGGTTTTGAAACCGACTATCGACATTTGCTATGTTGTTCGAGAGCCTAGGGAAATGAAGGCGAGGGTTATGGCGTTCCATCGGACAGTACAGCATGAAAATGTAACAGTCAGGTCAAATGAACCGAGCTTCTGAACTTCTGGTGGTGCATTTATTTGCTAGACTGTTAAGTTTTATGCCAACCTTCCTTTTGTTATATAGTTGTAATTTGTTTTGGTGTGATACAAAATTTATTCTTAACGTGCAGCCACCGGTTGAAGAAAACAGCAAGCCATTTTTGTATAGTGTAGGGTGTTCCCTATATTTGCACTGGTGGCGATCTTTGATGCCGAGTGGATGTAATCTGTGCAATCGCCTTAATAGCCTAGCGTTAGTGGCCACAACTACCCATGGGCCATATACGAGCCATAGGATCCATGGGTCTCCTACGGGCCGTCGATAAATGGGCCTGTAATCGATGGGCCTCGGGTCGTCGATAAATGGGCCTAGGGCCGTCGGATAAATGGGTCTACATGGGTCGTAATCGGGCGTAATTGGTATCGGCCCAGCACGGTAACGGGCCGTTAACAGGCCGTAGGACTGCAAAAGCTTAATTCTATCACAGGCATAATGGGTCGTTACTGGGCCAGAATATAGGACGGGCTGGCCAGAAACGGGCCGACTCTTGCCATGGGCCGAATTTGGCCCATTAGGGTAACAGGCCAGTAACGGGCCGACTCTTGCCATGGGCCGAATTTGGCCCATTTGGGGAACATGCCAGTAACGGGCCGACTCTTGCCACGGGCCGAATTTGGCCCATTAGGGGAACAGGCCAGTAACGGTCCGGAAGTAATCGAGGGCCGAAAAGGAGCCCAAGAACGTATGGGCCGTCAATAGGCCGAAAGCTAACACGGGCTGGAAACGACCCATGTAAATCACGGGCCGTTAACGGGTACAAAGAAAATTACTGTTCATTATGGGCGAGAGTCACCGTGGGCTGTAAAGGGCGAAGATCTGAAGGCCTCATATGGGCGAAAGACGTCGTGGGCCATACATGGGCCGAAGTGAAATGGGCTGGTGTTATATTCGACGGGCCACATGGCGTTGTTGGGCGATTTCCTTTAGTGCCTAACGGGCGTAAAATGGGCTATTTGCAAAGAGACCGTTAACGAGGCTTTTCATGGGCCACTGTTAACTTTTGACCAAGTCAAACGGGCGGCTTTGTAAGCTAAATGGGCGATGGTGGGCGTGGCACGGTCGACATATCATAGGCGCCTATCGACTCATCGACGAGTGACACGTGTTTCGTCCGGCCAATAAGAATTTTACACGTGGAAATTTCCCATTGGTCGAGGGTGTTAACGGGTTATCGGATCCAAAACCCGAACCGATAACTTAACGGTGTTCCGTTACGGTGGATGCCACGTGTCGGTCACCCTTGAGGAAAGCACTTCTGTGATGCGCGATTTATCGTCATGGAAGTGGACACTTCCGTGATGATAATTTTAGAAATGTCATGGAACACTTCTACGATAGCACAGGTATGACTATCTTGATTTTGTCATAAATTTGTCATGGATGTACATGCATGACAAAAACCGTGACCTACTGTGACAAACACGTATCATCACGGAAGTGTATTTTTTTTGTAGTGACAATGCCACGCCAGGCGGAGATCTTCGCCTGTACGGAGCACTGTGGCCACGCCCGGCCCTGGATTCTGGGGGATGGGCTATACTGCTGCCACACCCTGTCTTGTCTCTTTAATGGGGGCGCGAACTCTAAGGGCTCCTTGGGCCGGCTGCTAGGAGCCGGACTCTTGGGAGGCCGCCTGCTAGGAGTAGGCCCGTCTTGGAGCCGCCTTCCTGGGCATGGCCGCCTTCTGGCAGTCGGCCGTTCGGCCAACCAGCCGCCAGAAGGCGGGGATTTATATTGACGCCTTGAGGGGGGCAGCCGGCCCCGATTTCTTGAAAGGTTCGGGGGCTCGGGTTAGGCTACCCATAGCCCATTACTCCGACAGTAGTCCCCGAAGCTGGTGAGGAACCGCGGCTGAGGAGCCGGGGAGCCTCAACAGTTTCCTCCTCCAGGTGCTCTGAAGGAAGCTTCATCCGACTTCTGGGAAGCCGGTCGGCTGGAGTCGGGTACGTCCAGTCGGATCTATCTGGAATTTCGAATGCATCAGCGGGAACCAGTTGGCGTGCTTTCTAAGCTTCTCGGCCCGCCGCCCATCACGGGCATGCCACATGGCGCTAGCCAGCCGGGTCGGCCTGCCAGCCCACGCGCGTGATGGGACACGTCCACAAGCTGGGACCGCCACCATCAGGCCTCGGCATGCGAGCGGATCCGCTGAGGCCGAGGCGGGCGGTTAGATTTCCCCGCGGAGTTACTGCGCGCAGTAACCCGCGCGGTAAAAGCGGAGGCGTGGGGTCGTGGGCACAGTTAATCCCACGATCCCACGCCCGCCCCCTCGGCTTCGTAACTCGTAGGCTATAAGTAGGGAGAGGAGAGGGAGCGGCGAAGCACGCACGCCAGTCCACCCCATTCTACCTCCTCCTTCTTCCTCTCGCCACAGCGCTCCCGAGCCCCGCCAGAGCGCTACCGAAGCTCGTCTCCGCCGAGCTCGTCCGCCCGAGCCCTCTTTCCTCTGCTCCATTCTCGACTCCCTCGCCGCGCCCTTTCTCCATCGAGATTTCCATGGCGCATGAACGAGGAGGCGACTGGGACGGATCCAAAGTCAATGAGGACCACATCACCTTCCTCCGTGAGGCGCGGCGTCTTCCCGGCGCAGGCTACATGAAGGCACGCGTGCCGCCAGAGGGGGAGATCTCGCCGGCGCCGGGGGAGGACGAGCGGGTCGTCTTCCGCTCGCACTTCATCCACGGCTTCAGCCTGCCGGCGAGCGGCTTACTCCGCTCGTTTCTCGAATTCTACCACCTCCAGCCTCATCATCTCACGCCCAACACCGTGATGCTCCTAGCCACCTTCGTCACACAGTGCGGAGGTTACCTTGGCATCCTCCCCACCATCGAGCTGTGGGGAGCCTTCTTCTACACCAAGCTGGGCACCTCATGCGAGAGGTGGTTGCCCGATCTTGATGCCTTCATCGCAGTCAGGCCGTCGCCGAAGAACGCCTTCCCCACCATCAAGCTGCCACAGTTGATCAAGATGTGGCAGCAATCTTACCTCTACGTGGAGAACATGGACCCGGCCATCGACTTCCTCAACCTGCCGGCTTATGTAGCCGGCCCGCCTGCCGGGCCTCGGGCTAGCTGGGACTACAAGCCGAGGCCGGTGTCAGCAGACGGCGCCGCCGCCATCCAGCTGCTCCGCAGCTGACCGCAACCGAAGGCCTCAAGGCGTCTGACCTGCTGGTCGCCAGCCGAGCGCCTGGGTTCTCCGCTTCAGTGGCTGGCTGCACCTGATCTGCCGAGATGAGTGGGCATCGTGAAAGTGCAACTATCCCTAGGTGGTTTTGGTAATTCATAACAACATATAGCTCATTGAGCTAATGCTATTCCAAGACAAATATTTCAGGAAAGCTCAATGAATAGCATGGCATGGATGATGAAAGTGGATCCTCAAAATATCAAGGACAAAGGATTGGCTCAAGCTCAAAAGCTCAAGACTCTACATTTTACATTTTAGTGATCCAAGATCACATTGAGTCTATAGGAAAAGCCAATAATATCAAGGAGGGATGAGGTGTTGCTTAATGAGCCTCTTGCTTCATGTGCTTAGTGATATGCTCCAAAACCCTCCACTACTTCCTCACATCCACATATGACCTAAACCTAAAGTCAAACTCGGCCCTATCGATTCTTTCTATCCGGCGCCACCGAGTTCAATTGTCATAGCCACTGCCACAAACCCTAGGCAAATCGGTCTCGCCGATAGGGATCTCGGTCTCACCGAGATGGGATTGTAATCTCTCTGTTTCCCTTCGTAATGTTTCGGTCTAACCGAAGTGAGCGGTCGGTCCCACCGAGATTGCAATGTAAACTCTCTGTTTCCCTTTCGTAACTTTTCGGTCCCACCGAAAGGGCGAATCGGTCCCTCCGAGTTTACCTGACCAACTCTCTGGTTAGCTAATTACCAAATTCCGTCTCACCGAGTTTGTGTAATCGGTCTCACCGAGATTACGTTTTGCCCTAACCCTAACCATATCGGTCCTACCGAGTTGCATGTCAGTCCCACCGAAAACCCTAACGGTCACTAGTTTTACTAAATCGACCAGACCGAGTTTGTTGATTCGGTCCCACCGAGTTTGGTAAATTGTGTGTAACGGTTAGATTTTGTGTGGAGGCTATATATACCCCTCCACCTCCTCTTCATTCATGGAGAGAGCCATCAGAACAAACCTACACTTCCAACTTACCATTTCTGAGAGAGAACCACCTACTCATGTGTTGAGGCCAAGATATTCCATTCCTACCATATGAATCTTGATCTCTAGCCTTCCCCAAGTTGCTTTCCACTCAAATCTTCTTTCCACCAAATCCAAATCCTGTGAGAGAGAGTTGAGTGTTGGGGAGACTATCATTTGAAGCACAAGAGCAAGGAGTTCATCATCAACACACCATTTGTTACTTCTTGGAGAGTGGTGTCTCCTAGATTGGCTAGGTGTCACTTGGGAGCCTCCGACAAGATTGTGGAGTTGAACCAAGGAGTTTGTAAGGGCAAGGAGATCGCCTACTCGTGAAGATCTACCGCTAGTGAGGCAAGTCCTTCGTGGGCGACGGCCATGGTGGGATAGACAAGGTTGCTTCTTCGTGGACCCTTCGTGGGTGGAGCCCTCCGTGGACTCGCGCAACCGTTACCCTTCGTGGGTTGAAGTCTCCATCAACGTGGATGCACGATTGCACCACCTATCGGAACCATGACAAAAACATCTGTGTCTCCAATTGTGTTTGAATCCTCCAAACCCTTCCCTTTACATTCTTGCAAGTTGCATGCTTTAATTTCCGCTGCCTATATACTCTTTGCATGCTTGCTTGAATTGTGTGAAGATTGCTTGACTTGTTCAAAGATAGCTAAAATCTGCCAAAGTCTAAAATTGGGAAAAGGTTATGTTTTTAATTGGTCAAGTAGTCTAATCACCCCCTCTAGACATACTTCAAGGTCCTACAAGTGGTATCAGAGCTTTGGTCTCCATTTGCTTTGATTTCCATAGCTTTTGGTGGTCATAGCCTTGGTTTCACAACCTAGGAGAGTATGGCGTCTAGCGAGGGAAATTATCACCGTAGAGGTCCTTACTTTGATGGCACTAATTTTGCTAGTTGGAAGCATAAGATGAAAATGCATATTCTCGGACATAACCCCGCCGTTTGAACTATTGTGTGTATTGGTTTGTAAGGTGAATTCTTTGATGGGAGAGAACCGAACCGTGAAGCTAGCGCGGAAGAGTTGAAGATGCTGCAATACAACGCTCAAGCTTGTGATATCGTCTTCCCGAAGAATTCAACAAAATCAGCCATCTTGAGAATGCAAAGGAAATTTGGGATACTTTGATTGATATGCATGAAGGTACCGACTCCGTCAAGGAATCCAAGTTGGATGTGCTCCAAAGTCAGCTTGACAATTTCAAAATGAATGATGGTGAAGGTGTCGCTGAAATGTACTCTAGGCTTGCTCTTATCACAAATGAGATTGCCGGCTTAGGAAGCGAAGAGATGACCGACAGATTCATCATCAAGAAGATCCTAAGAGCATTGGATGGAAAATATGATACCGTGTGCACATTGATCCAAATGATGCCAAATTACAAAGATCTCAAGCCAACGGAAGTCATTGGAAGAATTGTTGCTCATGAGATGTCACTCAAGGATAAGGAGGAACTTCACAACAAGTCAAGTGGTGCTTATGAAGCCTCATGTGAAGCCCCCACATCATCAAGTGAGAAACAAACCTTCAATGAAGAATTGAGCTTAATGGTGAAGAACTTCAACAAATTCTACAAGAGTAGAAGCAAAGAAAGAAGCTCTAAGTCAAGGTCCTACAATGACAAAAGATCTTCTAGTCGAGAGCGCAACTGCTACAATTGTGGGAGACCCGGACACTATTCCAATGAGTGTACGGCACCCTACAAAAGAAGAGAAGATTCTCCCAAGAGAAGAAGTAGAAGAGAAGAATCACCACCAAGAGAGAGAAGGAGTAGAGATGATCATTATGAATGAAGACCCTCACGGAGAAGCAAGGATTCAGATAGGAAGGACAAGTCATCAAAGAGCTACACAAAACGAAGACATCAAGCTCATGTTGTTGAATGGGTATCCGGCTCCGACTCCGAATACACTCAAGATGAAGGTGTTGCCGGTCTAGCACTTGTGTCAACCAACTCCTACGACATATTTGAATCACCAAATGAAGGAATTGGTAGATGCTTCATGGCAAAAGGTCCTAAGGTAACACACCCCGAGTACGTGGATTTTAATAGTGACGAAGATGACTTGCTAAGTGATGATGATTTACTTGTTGACAACTCTAGTGATGAATACTATGATGAAACTTCAATTAATCATGCTAATCAAGATGAAACGAATGACAATGATAAGGAGAAGATTGAGCGTCTAACTAAAGAACTAAACACTCTTAAGTTAGCTCATGAAACTATCTTTGAAGATCATCGAGAACTTTTAAGGGCTCATGAGAAGTTACGCTTTGAAAAGCTCAATCTTGAGCAAGAGCATGAGTTCTAAAAGCGATCAATGACGATCTCCGTAAGAAGAGTTCTTATTACATTGCCAAGCGTTTACTCTCATCTACTTACATGCCTCAAGTCAAGTCTAGTAACAAGAACAAGAAAGATTCTTCTTCTAGTAGTAACAATAACAATGCTAAATCCAATATAGTTGCTTCTAGTAGTTCTCTTGATTCCACTAATGATCCTCTTAGCCAAGTTACACTTGAGCAAGAAAACAGCTTATTGAAGGAATTATAGAGAATGGTGTATACAAGAGCCTTGCGGGAGTAAGCAATTTGTGGAAATTGTACGCAAGAAAGGAAGGCACCGGAAGAATCAAGGTGTTGGTTTTGAATGAAAGTTCAATGCCAATGGAGTTGAGTGGGAAGAAGATCAATACCCCAAGACGAAGTTTGTTCCTCAACAAGAGAAGTATGATCCTACTTCCTTCAAGGGAACACAAGCACAAGATGATCTTCCACCACAAGACCACAAGAACAAAGGCAAGGACAAGCTTCAAGAGGAGATTGATGCATTTGAAGAAGCACCTAAGGCCTTGGTCAAGTGGGTTCCCAAGACTATGTCAAGTTCTACTTCATCAAGTACAACTACTACACCAAGGATTCCCATCAAGATGATGTGGATCCTGAAGAACAAGAACTTTTGAGTTCTTGAGGGTGACTTCGCCAACATTCTTCACTCATATCATTATGGCAAGGACAAGTGCAACCACCTTTCATATCTTGCACTAGTTCAAGGAGTCACAAACCCTCATGTTGGTAAGGCAAGGGATAAGGTAACCTAATGTTTTCCTGGACATCATTTTGTGTGTGCATGACTCTATGTCTATGGATATTCCTGTTTGTTCCTTGTGGGACTAACCCATGTAGTCATTGAAAGTGCAACTCACTCCAAAGGTTTGCTCCAAAAAGATCTACATCAACATTGAGCATCCACATCTTCAACACCTACATGAAGTCATCATCGACAAAACCCAAGGTTAGTTTATCCCTCTAAGGGGGGATCTCACATCTAGGGGGAGCTTAACTCTAAGAATTGAGTCAAAGCAACTCTAATGATGTGAACACATAAATGCTTTATGTAAAAGTGGTAACCCCACTTGAGCTTAAACGATGAGTATGACCCATGATCAAATGTTCTCATTTGACTCCTAAGTCAATATACTCATATATAGATGACCTAGTCATCGCCAATTGTTTGATAGATGCTAGAATTGTTTGTGCATGCTTTGTCACATATTTCATTTGCTATTTTATTGTGTGAGCATGTTGGTTGCATATTTTACTCATTCGAGGACATCCACTTGTTGTTTTGATTGATTGGTTTCTTTTTCTTTGGCCTAGTGGATGGACAAGAATGCCTAAGAACCTTCTCTAGCTATCTATGCTTTTCTCGTCTCAAACTCTATTCATGCTACATTACAAAATTTGATCAAGTCAGATTCGAACCACTCTGTGTGAGGAGCACTTTTAGTCCCCGATTCGTCATAGACTTAAACTTCCAAAACTTCTTTGTGCGTTCCGGTCTGACCGATTCCTCCATTTCGGTCATACCGAGATCACTAAGTCGATCTAGGTTTTCAATCTCGGTGCAACCGATTCGAACTTTTCGGTCACACCGAGTTGCTGTAACTGTTAATAGTTATGCACCTCGGTGCCACCGAGTTGTTCCACTCGGTCACACCGACAGTGTCGGGCTATATATTCACACGGGAAATTTTTAGAAAACTTTCTCCGAAACTCCTCGCTAGCGCATAGCTCGCTCTGCCTACTAGGTCTCCGGATCGTCGACTTCATCGCCAGCTGCCTCCTGTCGCTGGTCTCCGCCGCCATCAACGGAATTCTTCTCCGTCGTTGTCGCCAGAAGCGAGTTCACCGCTTGAACTAGGTATGAACTCAATCACAAGTGCTATCCTCGTCTGATTCTCAGCACAATGTCTTCATAATGCTTCTTGCCACGATTGAAACACCTCTATCCAGTCAAAACAATCCTTAGAATAGGTGTGATTCGAAAATTTAGGGTTAGGTTTCCGCCAAAACCATCTCGGACCCACCGAGTTGAAAAACTCGGTCCCACCGATTTGGCTAACGCCATTGCACTAGTAACTCTCGGTCTGACCGAGAATTGCTAATCGGTGTGACCGATTTTAAAACTTTGTGAAACCCTAGCAGTCTCGGTGCCACTGAACTGTGACTCGGTGTCGGAGTAATGGGCCATGGGTAGGCAAACTCGAGCCCCCGGACCTTTCAAGACATCGGGGCAGGCTGCGCCCCTCAAGACCCCAAGACGAAGAGCCGCTTTCTGAGAGTCGGCGGAAGAGCCGCCGGCTGCCCCCTCACGGCGAGTCGAGAGGCGGCCGACATAAGCCGACTCCCAGCTGGCGGCTTCGGAGAAGCCAGCTCTGAGGAAATCGACCCGCAGCTCCCACCACCTCCTGCCCCTCGCAACTCACGGACGGGATGGGAGTGCGGCCACCATGTGACCCATCCCACCGCCTGAAGGGCAGGCATAGCCCTGATCACGTGCCAGCGGAGATCTCCATCGGCGCAAAGCCTGTTGCCATGCTCTCCACGACATCAGCCCCATGGCGGCGCTGAGCCCTGACGGCTGCACACTGTCACGACCGTGAGGCAGCGGGATCCACTTTGTCGCGAGGTGAAAGACGATAGAACACCACAAGCGGATCCGTTGGGGAGTCGGCCCCGAGTCGGCCGGCCCCTCCCAGGGCCCCTTGACGCCATTAACTAGGAAGAGACAGGGAATGGCAGATGTGATCGCCCATCGGTGGCGGCACTATTGCCATGACCCCAGATGACAAACCAGCGTCATTAGGCTTGACTACGATATAATCCGCAGACCTGACAAGACCCGCCCATGATGGACAAAGACCTGTCGGCCCCATAATGAACCCGTCGGTAGAGCCCACTAGTGGCGATGGTTGGCAGCTTTTAGAGTTCCATGTATTTGACAAGAGCGGTCGAGTATTCGGTCCAAATTGGGCGGGCGGGTGGTTCTTTTGAATGGCTTCTTCCGTTGACGGGTTTTGGAGCCTCGGAATCGGCGTTGACTGCGTATCCTCATTCTTTGTCGCCGTTAATCGGCGTTTGTTTTTGTTTAAGCGCAACCTGCCATTCCGGTCCTTGGTATCCGGACTGCCAAGCGTTTTTCTTGAGGTTATTCTGCTGGCGAGCCAGCTATCCTCTCCCATACGAAGCGGGTCATGAGGATGTGAGGGGCTGCCATGGATTTCAGCTTCTCTGTCCTAGGTGCGGGCCAGCCACTCGTCGCGGATGTTATGTTTGAAGGCAGCGAGTGCCTCGCATCCGGACGGTCAATGATTTGATTTTCTTTGTTAAGACCGTGTCGAGAATTGCTTGGCGATTAAATGCGGCTCTGGATTATGTGGCTTAGGTCATCTGCGTCCGGTGGTCGCTTTGTCCCGTACCACAAGTTGTCGAGAATGCGGCTTCCAAGTCTTCGACATCAATTGACTCTGCGAGGCTGTGTTAAGCCAATGCCGAGCTGGTCCTTTAAGCAGCGGGGAGATATTTGATGGCGTGAACATAAATGCATACGGGCCATGTGTATATGGAGGAGATAATCCACCTCAATCGAACCCATGAGGTTTGTTGTGCCATCGTGGGATTCGATATTAGGGTTTGAACCCTTGAGGTTTGATGATCCATTACCGTCGGTGAAGCATAGTGGGTGTCGGCGCCTACTGTATTGGCAATATCGCGGCGTAGCTCGAGAAGCGTTATACTGCTGTGTTGACCCGGCGGAGTAGTTGTATCGGTGCGGCGGTATTGTCGTGGAATATATCGATCCGTTCCCCGTGGCTTCCTGCTTTTAGGCGATGCAGAATGCGGTTTTTAGTGGAGGGCTTACTGCGCCTCTCTATCAGCAGCCCGCGAGGTGGTCGGTCTGCCGTGTGTCTTGTTGGTGATGCTGCCTCCTCTAATCGGAGAGCAACTTGCGTTTTAGGTAACTTTGGAGGCGTTCGAGTTCATACTCTTGACGCGAGGACCTCGGTCCATCTGCTCGGCCACTAGGTCTTGATCAGCTTGAAGTTGTTGTTGCTTTTCTTTAGGCTGTTTGCCGTGGCCATTAGCCTGCGTCTAAGCGCTCTTGTTCGGCGGGATCCTCGGCACGGCAATTCATCGTCGCCGAGCTTGCCTCGTCTCCGGAGGAGGTAAGTAATTATCATCCTCGACCTCTTAAATCGCCGCCCTCTCGAGGGCTTGCTACCTCCTCTCCTCTGTTGGATCGTCTTTGGAGAGGTTATCTTCGGCACTTTCTGGGTGTTATTATCTCCTGTGCGAAATCTCCATTCTTCTTTGTGGCGGGATTTAGGCGGCGCCCGCTAACGTCGGCGCTTGGGCTGTTTCTTTAAGGAATCGGCCTCGGCGCTTCTTCGCCGTCCCCATCTTTGGGAATTGTCCACCATGTATATGTCGTATATGGGTGGTCTTCGATGTCTGTAAGCTGGGTTCTTGGTAGTCTCCGGCATCGTCGTCCATACCGTCGATGTCTTGGTCGTGGTCAATCGTCGGTTAAATAAATCGGCGGTGGCTCTGAAGTGGGTGGTGGAGTGGGATCTGAGTTTCTTCGTCGTCGCGTCCCACCCGTCCAGGCGTAGTTCGGCCAGGGCCCTCGGATAGCGAAGATGCTTGATGAATTTAATGATCGCCCGAAGGCGAAGTCTTTGAAAAGATGTCGCGGCGGTGAATTCCATGATCGTAATCGGATTCAACTGGCGGTAGCAGGAGGTTGAGTCCGCGAAGTCCGGCACCTCGAGTCATGGGCTTTATGTGGGACAAGGTAAGTGTTGGCTCCATCGCCGTGAAATTGCGGCTCCAGCGGTGTCCAGCAATCCGTCCTCGATTGAACAATCGGCTCCGGACTATGGGTAGGAAGCGGATTACGTCGTGACCTCAAGATCTTCCCGGCGGCGAGTTAAGTCATGCCCGCCGAGACTGCGTTACGCAACAGCTGTGGCTCAGATCCATCGAAGATCAAGTCCCCTTGGATATCGGCCGTGAAGTTTAGGCTTCAAACCTGACACGATGGCGGGCGTAGCTTCGATCTGCTCGGATGGCCAGGGAGTTGGCCGCGGTCTTAACCCGCCCGAATCTGATTTGTCGAGGGAGAAGGTCTCACCTAGGACTGCGTCGTTGTTGATTGAAGAGGCCATCAAGCCTATCGGTGGCGACGCAGGAGGAACTCTCAATAGAAAGCACCAATGTCGATTGTGTCAAAACCGGCGGATCTCGGATAGGGGTCGGCTATGCGTCTAAGCGGATGGTAACGAGGAGACAAGGGACACGATGTTGCAGGTTGGGCCCTCTTGATGGAGGTAAAACCCATCCTGCTTGATTGATATTGATATTGTGGATGTTTACAAGTGGATCTACCACGAGGATCTAGGAAGCTAAACCCTAGAAGCTAGCCTATGGTATGATTGTAAGGGTTGTTGTGATTGTAGTCCTACGGACTAAAACCGTTCGGTTTATATAGACACGGCGGAGAGGCTAGGGTTACATAGAGTCGGTTACAATGGTAGGAAGTCTACATATCCGTATCGCCAAGCTTGCCTTCCACGCCAAAGAAAGTCCCATCCGGACAGGGGTGAAGTCTTCAATGTTGTGTCTTCTTAGTCTTGGAGTCAATTCGATGATGATGGTCAAAGCAAATTATAGTTAGACTGATGATGGTAGTCTGCTTTCGGACACGCTACATCATGTATTAACCATGTTCTTACATCAAACTAATGTTCTTGTGTATCCCTCATCAATCACTTATGATGAGGCAGGCGACAAGGGACTACTCCTCATTTAAAGAATGCAGGCGTCGACCTCGACATGATTCTCAAGAAAGCAAAATGCTAGATGAAGATAGTGAGCGTAGCTCTGTAGTTGATTACAGCATTTCCCTACACTAGCATTGCAGGTGCTTGCTCTAACAGCAGCGTGATATGTGGTTGCATGTTGCATATGGTGTCTAGATTGTAATTCTTCCAATCTGGTTAAACTGCATGTGCTAGTCTTAGCTTATACTCTATAAATGTGACATTATACTGTTAATGTGACATGCCTTCTGTATTTAGTACATAGTACATCTGTCTATTAAGCATGTCCTTACATAAAACTATTGTTTTTTGTATCCGCATCAATCAATATGTGAGACACCTTTAGTATATGCGGTGCGATATTAGTTGCATCTTTCATATGATTTATAGCATGTGATGCTTCTAATTTGTTGAAATTCCATTTATGATGGGGCCTTTTAACTTGGCAGTCATATTGGTTGCATCTTTCATGTGGTGTCTAGCTTGCATTGCTTCTTATTTGCTGGAATGGTTTACCTTAGTTTACACAAACAGTTGTGAACATGCCATGTCGTCCTGTTTTTTGTACATATTCCATCCTGGTATCATGTGTTTGCCTTACATCAAAGTAGTGATTGTCGGTATCATGCATGAATGAGTTACGAAGAGAATTTTATTGCTTTTCTTGTCGGTTTTACTTGACAATTCAAAATCAATAAAGCGGAAGGAAGTTAGCAAGGCAGCGGATAAAGGTGCTCCTTCAAATGGAGGGCCTCTCGATTTCTCCTCCACACCCCAAGATGATTTCCAAGACAACACATGCATAGACACTCAACAAAGCTGTGTTTATGATGAGCACGTCTCCCCTAGTGCAGCATCTTGGTGCTCCCTCTAACTAGCCTTTGTTATATGTGGTTGCATGTTATGTGTGATGTCTAGCTTATTGCTTCTAATTTTGTTGAATTCCATCTGCTTACTTTACATTATACTTGAATAAGACACGTGTTCTGTTTCTAGAACATACAATATCTGTCTATCACACCATGTTCTTACATCAAATTACTACTGTTGTGTAACCTGCAACAATCACTTATCATAAGACACGTTTGACTTGAGTGTGATATAGGTTACATCTCACATTCTTTTCTAGCTTGTACTACTAATTTGTTGAAATGGCACTTATATGAGACAGTTTTAACTTGGTAGAGTGATATTATTTGCATCTTTCATATGGTGTCTAGCTTTCATTGCTTCTAATTTGTTGAAATGCCTTCTCCTTAGTTTACACATCATAAGCTGTGAATATGCAATGCTGTGAATATGCAATGGCACTAATGACGAGAGACCTCTAACATGGTAGTGTGATGTTGTTTGCATCTTGCATATGATTTATTTCTTGTCTTGCTTCACATTTGTTTAACGCCATTTATGATGAGACAACATTAACTTGGCGGAGGCGATATTTGTAGCATCTTTCATATGGTGTCTACCTTCCATTGCATTGCTTCTAATTTGGTGAAATGTCTTCTTCTTAGTTTACATCATAGTTCTGGTTATCTCTTCCGTCCTGTTTTCATACATATTACATCCTCCTATCATGTGGTTGTCTAACATCAAAGTTCATTAAATCGCATCACGCATCAATTTGTTACGAAGAACTAAATTGTTATTCGTTTTCTTGTAAACTTGACTTAACATGGCACGCGAAGAAGGAAGAAACAGAGAATGGCGGGGATGAGAAGCGGATGAATCCTGGATTCTGCGAATGCGGAGTGCAATAGAAGGTGAAAGTCCAGCGGAAAATTCTACAAACACGGCATCCCATGCTACGAGCTGCAAAAAAGCCAAACGAAACAAATAGCTGCCACCAAACAAGCGAGAGACAACCCTAGTTCTTGCAACACCTACCACGGTACTACCGGTTGCACGACATACTCGTGCGTCAATGAAACTAGACACGTTCCCAAGCTCCTTGCCACGACACTACTTCCCAAGCACTCTTGACACAAGGCGAGTTGGCAATATCAGATGAACCTTGTGAGCTTCAACAGCAAGAAGGTATTCTTTGAGTCAAATTCTGATTGCATGCTTCTTTATATGTAGTCTCACGGTTTGATGTACACTAACACTTCCTATGTTTGTTGTTGGACTAGCACCTAGGCGCAAGAGAAACAAACATCAGGGATAATGCTCGATAGGTTAACTAAATCTAGAGGAGGAAGAATGGAGATCCGTTTTGGGCAGGTTTAAAAGGGCACGTGATGCTCTGAGAGTCGTAAGTTAGTATCGAGCAGCGGTTGCCGTTAGGTGTCATGCGTATCCTCCCAACATGGATTGATGCAGGAATGACAAAAGGAAACCCAGTTCAACACCTTCCTCGACCATTTATCTGTAAGTATGGTTATGTATGGAAACTAGTAATATCGTCTTGCTTCATCCCATACTTTCTAGGTTCTGATAATGAGACTCCCATAATTTTCAACAGATGAGGTTCAAGTTGGATAGCCAAGATGATGCAACAGACAAGCTTGCACCCATGTTTTCAAGTCTGCTGTGACGATGTCGGTATAACTTGGGAAAACTCACTTTGAAGGCAAGGCTAACGGTGAACTTTCCCAAACATCTCGAGTGGAAAATATATCGGATGAAGGCTGGAGGGCCTTGTTAAACACTGGTCGATCCGAAGTATCGGTACATTATATATGATCAGATCACATGTTGAAGTCCTATTCAGCGTGCCCACAAATCTATCTTCTTGTAGGTGAACTGTTCAAAGAACAAGGCCAACCGTCTGAAAGTGAAATTCAATAGGCAGGGATCTCGTAGCTATATTGCACTGCTGCGAGGCTCTTGTAATAATTGCTGTTTCACTCTTTTAACTGTACCATATTATCAGATCTATATTGACTTGTTGAAATCAGGAGGAAAGCCATAAGGACCAAAAATACTGAACCAAATGCTGTGGAAATCTTCAAAATTTGTCACACCAGCAAGAAGAAAGGGTTTATGACCAGCAATGTCTAATACTCTTTTCAATTTTATACACAATTTCTTAGCGTATCATTGCACCTTACAAGGTTTAAAAAGGGAGGAGTGATTCCTTTGATCTTGACCCATAATCTAGTTCCGTCTTGGACTTGCCCACAAGCGTTACAATTGCTGTTTATGCATTCTCGGTTGTTTTGTGATATGAATGATGTCATACTATGCTTACCGTATTATAAACTTAGTCTCTTTATCCTTAGCCCTCAATACAATGTGAAGAAATAGACAATACATTAGCGATGGTACATGGTCATATGTTTGGAACCTGGTTTTATTATGTACTTTGCAATAAAATACAACTAATATTTTACATGGGTTCACAGAATAAGTTACGTATATAGACCAAAGCTATTTTGTTTGGTTTGCTGCCTCCTTAATATCTTACGTTACGGTACTACTAATGTAAAACCTCAACTTCAGCGAGCTATGGAAAAATGGTGGAACCGCCACCTTCGAAGGTGGCGAGGCAACTATCCGCAATGTCGACTCTTGCTGCGGTGGGTCGATACTGTCCACTAACGATTGCCAAAAGCACGTTCTGCGTATCTTGGGTTGGTTGTTAAGGCAATATCGTCAAACTGCCTCATGATCAAGATATGCAAGCTCAAAGCAATGTTGTATCTGCGCTCGGACACAAGTCCATTCCCTAACGAGGCCCTTTGTGAAACAAGGAGAAACATTGCTCAATGTCGTCAAGATATGCATGGTTTTGAAACAGACTATCGGACATTTGCTATGTTGAGAACCTAGAAATGAAGGCGGTTATGGTGCTCCATCGGACAATCTGACATGAAAACAACGGTCAGGTCAAATGAACCGAGCTTGAACTACGGTGGTGCATTTATCTGCTAGGCATTAAGTTTATACCAACCTTCCTTTTGTTATATAGTTGTAATTTGTTTTGGTGCGATACAAAATTTATTCTTAACGTCGCCATACGGTTGAAAAAAACCCGAGCGCGGTTCGCGGCCGAGTCGCCTTGGTCGATTCTGGATGGCGTGCCCTCGGCTCGCAGCTTCACTGAAGCGTCGAGCGCTGGTTTCAGCGAGCTGTGCCGCCTCCTCGCCCAACCAGCGGCGGCGGCTTATCGCCTCGGCGTCTGGGATGGCGTGGCGGCGCCGGTCTCAAGCGGGTGGCGCGAATCGCCTTCTCAAGGCGGGCGGCGGCGACGAAGAACAACCGCCCGGCCTGCGTCTTGATCGGCCCGGCGGTCCGCTGCTGTTTACTCGCGCTCCCGGGCGGTGGCGGGGGCGGTGCCCCGCGGTTGTGCCCGACATGGAGGCCTCGCTGCCTTCCTTCTCCATGATGGGGTGCTCGCCGCCGGCTCCCTCAGTCTGCCCCGTGAACTCCGGGGGCAGAGGCGCGGAGCTTAGAGGGGTGACATGAACGCCGATTAGAGGCACGCGGCCTCCTCGGCTCACCGCTTCGCCGCAATGGCGGCTTCGGCCTCATCCAGCTTCCGCTGGGCAGAGGCTGCCGCCTTCTCGGCCTCCGCCTTCTCTAGACGGGCGGCCTCCTCCTCGTCGCGCTTCTCCTGCGCGTTCCGCTCCGTCGCCTCCCGGAGGTCGGCGGCGGGGTCAATCCGCCGATTAGTGGCGGGCGTCTGCCGACCCCATGCGGAGGTGGCGGGCCCCTCTAAAGTAAGAAGCCCGATCGAAGAAGCGTGTAAAATTTTTGGACAAGATTCACGAGAAAAAACAAGTCAAGCGAAGCACTTACGTGGAGAAACGTTGGCGGTTTTCACTTCCTTGAGGCGGTTAGCCTTCTGTTGCCTCTTCTCGCTTAGTGCATGCGGCGTCCCTTAAACTTCTGACCGGCCGCCAACAAGCTCGGCCCGGCCCGGCCTTCTTGCGCCGCCTCGATCACCCAAGCGGCGGAGGAACTCGCGCCCGGCTGGCCGACCTCGGTTGGCGGCGTGGGACGACTTCCCCTCGCCCGTCATCTTGAGCCGGTCGGCGAAGGTAGCTGAGGCACTGAAGTCGTCGGCCCCTCCTCCTCCTCCTTGGCGTCGGCCTCCATCGCGCTGCCCCCAAGTCCCGGGTCGTCGACTGCTCTCCGCCGTGGGGGCGAACTCCGCGGCCCGACCCGTGGTCACCTTTGGGCTGCATGGGGGGTTCTTTCGAAAAAAAACAAAAAGTCGGATTGGCTGAAAAAAAGCGAAGAGGAAGAGGCGACTTAACAGGCGGGGGTTGGGCGAAATCGGCTCCGAACTACCAATCCGCCGTGAGATTACAGTTCGCCATGTAGTTCACCGTGTCCGCCACCTCGCGTGGGGCATGTCCGAAACACAACCCATTGGGGTCGGTGGCGCTCATCGCCGATCGAGATGAAATTGGCCTTGGATCGGAAGGAACTCGGCGTGCCAAAGGCGCCAGCAAATGGACCTTGGATCGGAAGGACTCGGCGTGCCGCGTGACAGCAGTCGGCCCGTCAAACCCTCCATTGCATCGGCCTTTCGGTCGAGGCGCAATGGGCCAGCCAGTCAGCGTCTGGCCGGTGGGACCAGGTAGGAACCTCCATGATCGCCGAACCGTAAAGCGGCAGATTAGTATGCGCCCTCGATGGCTATATCTCCGTGTGAAGCGACTTAGAGCATAACCGCATTGAAAGCAATGTAAAGTGGTAATCTTCACAACCCATGTAATACATAAGGAAAGAGATACATAGTTGGCTACGGTGCCACTTCACACAATACATAAATAAACATCCATCATCAGTTACACTCAAGGTCCGACTCGGAACCAAATAAAAAGACTACCCCAAATGCTACAGGATCCCGATCGTCCCAAGCAGGCTCCACTCAGATCATTAGGAAAAAGACACATAGTACAACCCACGTTCCTCGTCGAACTCCCCTTGAGCTCGGTTCGTCCTCTCGGCATCGTCGGCACGCAACTGTTTTGGTAGAATCTGGAGTCAGGGGACTCAGCAATCTCACACCGAGATCAAGACTATTTAACTTAAGGAAATAGAGTTGTGAGGTGGAGCTGCACAAGCGACTACATATATGGTGGCTACATTCCAAAAAGAGGCGAGAAAGAAGCAAAGGCCCGGTCTGAAGCTAGTAGCGATCAAGAAGTGATCCTGAAACTACTTCGTCAAACATAACTCCAACAGTGTTCACTTCCGGACTCCCGGAAAAAGACCATCCGGTTACCTTGATTGTGTTTTTAATTAAGGTCAACCGGGTTTTCTACAACGGACATTAACAAATTCCATCGCCTCTAACGGGGCACGGCTTTGAAAGATAATACCTGCGGGGTGTCCCAACACCCATTATAAGCTCTCCGGTCAAGAAGGATATTCCTTCTGGGAAGACCGATCGTCTCGGAATCCGGACTAAAGACATGACAATGGTAAAACAAGACCACAAAGCCGCCCGAATTGGACAAATCCCGATTGGGCTGCACATATCTCGTTCTCGGGGCACCCGGATGGGCAAGGCGTCGGGTTGGCATGACCCGGATTGCCGGCGCGGACATGCCCTAGGTTGGGCCTTTCGAAGGACCTGGCGGGGGTTAAAATAAAGATGACCCTCGGGCTCGCGAAAAGGGGAAAAAAGGCTTGGGGCAAATGGTAAAACCAAGGTTGGGCCTTCTTTGGAGGAGTCTTATTCAAGCGAACTTCAAGGGGTCCATAAATCACCCAACCATGTGGGCATAAAATCAAGGAACATAACACGGTATGGCGAAACTAGGGTGGCAAGAGTGGAACAAAACACCGGGCATAAGGCCGGCCTTCCCCTTTACCAAGTATATAGATGCATTAATTAAAATAAGAATATTGTGATATCCCAAAATAACCATGTTCAACATGGAACCAACTTCATCTTCAACCCTAGCGCTATAAGAGGGCTGAGCAAGCGGTAACATGGGCAATCAACGGTTTGCTAGGAAAGAATGGTTAGAGGTTTGACATGGCAATATGGGTGGCATGATATAGCAAGTGGTAGGTAACGTAGCATAGGAATAGCAAAAGAACGAGCATCTAGCAAGCAAAGATAGAAGTGATTTCGAGGGTATGGTCATCTTGCCTGCAAGGTTCTCAGAGTTGTCGAAAGCTTGATCCTCGTAAGCGTTCTCAACAGGTTCCTCGTTCACGTACTCGTCTCCCGGCTCTACCCAAAGCAAGAGCACAAACAATGGAACCACAATAAATCACGGGCGATGCACAAACAACATGATGCAATACATGGCATGATATGCGAGATGTGAGATGCAATGCGTATGCGTGCTCCGGAAGGAAAATGATGAACAAGGCATCAACTTGGCAAACCAAGTATGCCGTTGGAAAGGTGAGATGATTTCGGTTGAAATCGATATAAAGATCACCGGAATCGGATGCACCGGTTTGCAAATGGCAAGCAAAACAAGAATGGCACAAATCGCCATTAACGACCGATGCCACATAGCAAGCAACAAGAAATTAAGCTACTGCACCCAAAGGTACCAACAAAGCATATGAAAGTGATCTACTCAAGATGCTTGACAAAATATGAACACTGATCTCGGCTAATTCACACCATAACAGGTCAAAACAAGCATGGCAAAAGTGCAAAATATATCACTTCAGGACTTAGAAAATACTAACATGCGAAAATTAACATCAGGAAGGCATGTCTAGAGCAAGAAAACAACCTGCTACAGGAACAGGACATAGCAAAATATGGCATGGCATGAATCTAATCAAGGCATTTAACACAAGTCCCTTCGACCAAGAGCCAAAAGGGATCCAAAATGTAATAGCACCCATGTCAATATAGCAGTTTCGTTATGATTCAGCAAGCAGGGCATGACATTGACAGAATTATGAAGGCATCTTGAGCTCGATGCACTCACTACAGAGCATTTCATGATAAACTAAGCGTACATCCATCAAGAAGATATGGCATAGAAGCTATACATGGCAAGAACAACATCATAGCATACGGATCAACTACAACAACCTTGGCAAAATTGAATAACATGTAAACAACCTCTAGGAAACATTTTATAGCAAAAGTAGAGCTCGATTGACTCAAGCTATGGCACTCCATAATTGCAAACAAGGGCATGGATGGATAGAGAATAACCATATGTTCAAAACATCCTTACTAAGTACTCAAAATAAGATGGATCTCTCAGAGCATCCGGTTTACATGGCATAAAAATATCAACGAGGGTGAAATCAGAACATCATGAAGCCTAGTTTGCATGCTTGTGCTAGTCACCACAGAGATCAAAAAAGACATGACATACACCCTGTAAAGATGGTATGGCATATTACAAAACACATGTAGGACTCAAGTTCATAGGATGCACACATCAATCATGGCAAAAATGAAAAAGTGCATGTTCATAAGAATCAAACTAACATCCATAGCCCTTTCTAACAGCATTTCGGGCATCAAGATGAGCTCAAATGAAAATGATGCAATGAGATGAAATGATGTACTGCGAGGCAACAATTCTATGCTATATGCCCAAAATGGAGCCAGTCAGGGAGTTATGGCATGCAAATGCAAAATTTCCAGAATAAATAACGGAGGATTTGGGGGAAAGAAGTCCCCTAGGTTCCGATCTGGATCTGGCTTTGGATCGGGCGGCGGAGTAGATTGGGAGAGGTTGGGGGAGGATGGAGGAAGAGGGCGGGAGATGGGGTGGGCGGCCGGATCCAGCCCCGCGGCCAGGCCCGGAAGGGGGCCGGGCGCGGCCCGGGGCCAGCGGGGCCCGGGGGCCGGGCAGCGGGGGGCACGTGGGCGTGGCCCGGCGGCGGGGAAAGGGGGCGGATCCGGGCGCGGGCTGGGAGGCTCCCGGGGGCGATGGGTTGGGCCGCCCGTGGCGGGCCGTTGGGCGGGGCGGCGTTTTCCGCCGGACGGGCGGTTGGGCCGGGGGAGGCGGGCTAGGGTTAGGGTGGGTTGATCCGGAATTTCGGGGAGGAGGTGTTTTATAGGTAGAAGGGCTGGAAGCTCAAAGAGGTGGGTTTTCCCCCACGATCGTGATCAACGATACGGAAGTGACTTAGGGTTATTGGGATGGTTTGAAGGGGTTGGGCTGCAACACAAAAGGCCTTTGGTTACCGGTTAACCGTTGGAGTATCAACGACCTCCAAATGGGAAACTTGGGGTGCCTCGGTGGTGTACTAAGGCCACTTGGCAAGCCTCGGTCCATTAGCGTTTACACCCGCCCGAAAAAAGACAAAGGGGCCGGTGCATGTAGGAGGTGGATTGCAAAACGGACACGGGAAAATGCTCGGATGCATGAGGCGAAACACGATGCAAATGAGATGCACATGATGACATGATATGGATGCATGACATGAACAAAATGCAAAACGAAAGACAAAACCCAACCACGGGGGAATACCATACACATAGCGAAAATGGCAAGAGTTGGAGTTACAAATATGGAAAGTTACATCCGGGTGTTACAACACTCCACCACTACAAGAGGATCTCGCCCGAGATCTAGGACCGAAAGAACTCCGGATATTCGAACGGAGGTGATCCTCGCGCCCTGTGTGGCTTCGGTCGGAATGGTGTGACCACTTCACTTTCAGGAATTTGATTGACTTGTTGCAGTCTTGCGGTCGGTTTCTTCAAGAATAGCAACGGGTGCCTCATGATAAGAGAGATCTTCTGAGGTAAATTTATTCAAGTTGATAGTGCGCCAGGAGTCTTTGAAGCACTTTGCAAGTTGTGACACATGAAACACATCGCACGTCATGGGTTGGACGGAAGTTTGTTGATAGGCTAGATCGCCTCTTTTGCCAATGATATTGAAAGGACCCATGTATCTAGGGAAAGCTTCCTTTGATACCAAGGACGAGTGCCTTTCATTGAGAGACGGAGGTAGACATGGTCTCTGATTTCAAAAGCCACATCACGGTGCTTGTCATCATAATAGTTTTCCGCGCGGATTATGCGGCTTTGAGATTCTCACTAATGACTTTGCACATTTCTTCTCGCTTCTGTGGATTGTCACAAGAAGTTGGCGCTCACCTGTCCGACCAATTGAGAGGAGTACTACACTTTCTGCCATAGAGAATTTCAATGGGGCTCGCCTCGAACTCGCTTGGAAGCTGTTGTTGTAGGAGAACTCGCATATGGAAGACAATCTTCCCACTTCATAGGAAATGACACGCCCCGAGCATATCTTCAAGGATTTGATTGACTCGCCGACTTGGCCACTTGTTTGAGGATGGAAAGCTGTGCTGAACGAATGTTGGTGCCTATGGCCTTCGAAGGAGTCCAGAACTTAGAAGTGAAGATGCTTCCACGGCCGAAGAGATCAATTGTGGAATGCCGCAAGGAGACAATCCCGAGGTGTATAGTTCTGCCAACGGAGCTGCTGTGATAGATTCTTTGATAGGAAGGAAATGAGCCACTTTTAGTAAGCTTGTCAATGACAACGAAGATAGCATCATTTCCACGCTGGAATTAGGAAATCCAGTCACAAGTCCTTTTCGATATGATCAAACTTCCATTCCGAATAGCAAGAGGTTGGAGGAGACCAGTTGGTCGCTGGTGTTCTGCTTCACCCTTCGCAGTACACCACATTCATTCACTTAATTGAGCAATTTCGCTTCATTCGAAACCACAATCGCTTGAGGTCATGGTACATCTTCGCATTTCCGTGATGAATGGATAGAAGAGAAATTGCGCCTCGCTCATAATGACTTTACGAGATCACCCTTTGTAACCACAATCCGTCCCGAATAAAAGAGTATCTCTCGCTATCAACGCCGAAGCACTAGTATTTGAATGCCCTTGTCGATACCTACACGCTTCACCATTTTCACCATGGTATCAGGAGTTGTGCCTCACGAATTTGGTCTTCCAAAGTAGGAGAGACTATGAGGTTGGCAAGAAAACCTTGAGGAACAACTTGAAGATTCAGCTTATGGAAAGCTTCACAGAGATCCGTTGAAGGGCTTGAGGATTAAACTGCTAATAAGCCTTCCTCGCCAAAGCATCCGAATGACATTGGCCTTGCCCGAGTATATTCAATACTTGGGTTGTACTTGAATCATCTCACCCATCGAAGTTTGCCGAGGTTGAGGTTGGGTTGAGTGAAGATATACTTGAGACTCTTGTGATCGTGAATATGTCCACTTTCCTTCCCAACAAGAGATGTCTCCATGTTATCAATGCATGGACAACGCCGCCAACTCAAGATCGTGAGTGGGGTAGTTCTTTTCGCTGGCCTTCACTGACGAGAGGTATAGGCCACAACTTTATTCTCTTGCATTAACACAGCACCGAGACCTTGAAGAGAAGCATCACGTAAAAATTCAATGGTTTGGATTCATCAGAGGAGTCAAGACAGAGCTGTGACGAAGTTTCTCTTGAGGGTGTTGAAAGCAACATCACACTCGGAGACCGTATATACTTGACATGCTTCGAGGAGGTTGGAAAGAGGCTTTGCAATCTTAGAGAAGTTCTCAACGAATCTTCGCAATAGCTTGCAAGTCCAAGAAAACTGCAAGCGCTTGACATTCCGAGGAGGTTCCCAATTCACAACCGCGTACACCTTCTCGGGTTAACAGCGATGCCCTATGGAGATGATGTGACCAAGATAAAGAACTTCATCAAGCCAAAATTCACATTTGGAAAACTTCAGATAGAATTGATGTCTCTCGAGCTTATCGAGCACCAATCGCAAATGTTTGGCATGATCCTTCTTATTCTTGGAGAAGACCAAAATATCATCAAGATAGACCAAGACGAAATCATTGGTGTAGGGTTTGAGGATGAAGTTCATCATTCGAGAGAATGTTGGAGGAGCATTGACAAGGCCGAAAGACATGACAAGATATTCATAAGAACCAAAGCTTGTTCTCAATGCTGTCTTGGGAATATCTTGTTCACGAATGCGAATTTGATGATAACCCATAGGAGGTCAAGCTTGGAGAACACTTTAGCACCTTTGAGTTGCTCAAAAGCTCATTGATTTGGGAAGTGGATACT
>JAHIAM010004582.1:0-54998 GCA_021605205.1 Aegilops longissima
GATTGCTAAAGTATGACGTCTCGCATGCGTTCGTGAGTCGGATCGTCAAGGTCGACTCCCACAGAAACGATAGCCACCATCTCATCGAAACATCGGGACACCTTTGCCTCTATCACCCATGATGCACAATTATGATATTCCTATGTGTATTTGCATGCTTGGCGGAGACCCTTATTGCTATTGCCATATTTATCATGTGCCCCATGTTATTGATGCTTGTTGTGTTGGGAGAGTCATGATGCCCCATTGCTATTTACATATGGTCTCTCGCCAATACATTGATGACATTTTACTCATATCTTGCTTTCATGCTTGTGCTATGTCATGTGAATTATTCATGCACACTATTTGCACCAATGACATGCTTGCCATGATTCCTCCTAGTATGTTGCATCTTTGCACTACTAGCTTGCTTGACTTGATCTCTATTATTGCTAGCTATGTTGCATCACCCATGTTCCACTATCACTTGCTTTCTTGGGTTGATGACATATATGCTCATGCCTCTCACATGATATATCGTGACCTTCGTCTCTTGCCTCCATTAGTTGCACCTCTCATATGCCATTGTAGTGAGTGCATCCATGCTATGCTTATTCATCTTGGAGACTTGGACATATTACTTGTGATGCATGATTGCTTACTTGAGCCTATTGTCTTTGGTTGTAGTTTCATCATATGCTTTCATACCATACCACACCTTGTTCTTTCTTATGATGAGCATGATGCATACACTTGTTGGGTATCTTACCACACGAATGATAGGTTTTGCACTTCCGCTAACCTCATTTGTTTTTCCGAGTGTTTGTCATGTTCTTTCGTTTTGAAGGATTCACAAGGCATTACCGTCATGAGACATATTGCTGTAGGGCGGAACCCTACGTGGACGATCTTTCACGTTAGAGCGGATCCTTCGGGGAATCACGAGGAACACGCGGAAGAACACGAGGGAAACGAGAGAGAAATCATGAAACCGACAAGAGATCAATCACACAAGTGCTAGATTATTGATCACATAAGGTGGCACAAGATTCAAGAACAACAAAGGAAAGATACAAACGGTAGCCGTTCTTCTCCGTGAGGAGGCCTTGATGGGGTCCACCCTAGAAGGGGTCTTGAATCCGCTTGGGAATCTTCTCCGTAGAGGTCACGATCTCCGAGGAGAAGTAGCCAAATGGATGAGCAAAAACTCTCACACAAGAATATGAGCTAATCAATGCTAACCCTAGAAAGAGGTAGGGGATCAAGTATATATAGTCTCGGGTCGAAGGGGTACAAGGAACAAGTCCCGGAAGCACTGCACGAAGGCAGGGGAGGCTGGACGTCCGGGCGTCGGGCCGGATGTCCGGGCCTTCGTGAGGCGCCGGATGTCCGGGCTATCAGCCCGGATGTCCGGGCTGGGGTGACCCTTTCTGCCGAATCGGGTGGGAGGAGCCGGATTTTCGGGCTGCAGGCCGGATATCCGGGCTGGGGGCCGGATGTCCGGGCTTGGACGCCGGATGTCCGGGCCCTGTAGGTCTGGCCAGATTTGATGGGGCTGAGGTAGAGGCTCCGGGGCGGATGTCAGGGGCACGGAAGTTGATCTTGCTTTCGTTCCGTTGGTTCTCTTCATCAAGTGGACTTGGCGGCTTGTCCATCCTCGTGTGCATCCTCGGGAGGTTCCCCTTGACACCTAATCATGCATAGCATATCAGACTTAGGTAGTAGCCATGTCTCGAGTGGATCATATGTGATATCAATAAGGAAGGAGGTCACCTCGTTCTCGAGAGCTCTAGCTCTAGCTCGTGTCATGGGTCCTCTTGGCTCTTGATGAGACGGTTGTGGATGCATGGGGATGATCGTGGGATGCTCCGCATCATCTCCCACCTCCCCCTTGGGAGAGATCCGACCTCGGATCAAAAGCTTCATCTCCATGGAATGGTGCGAGGTCCTTGACGTTGAAGATGTCGCTCACGTTGTATTTGTCTCGAGGTAGGTCGATCTTGTAAGCGTTGTCGTTGTAGCGTGCTAGCACCTTGAAAGGTCCATCGGCTCGAGGGAGAAGCTTGGACTTGCGTTCTTTGGGGAAGCGGTCCTTGCGAAGGTGTAGCCACACTAGATCACCAATGTTGAAGACGATGGGTTGCTTGTTGGCGTTGAGCTTGTTTGCTTGACGTTGTACTTGGTACTCAATGGTGTGCCTTGTATCTTCGTGCATCTTCTTGATGTAGCTTGCTCGTTCACTTGCATCCATGTTGGTGCGCTCGTGGAGAGGAAGGGGTAGAATGTCCAATGGGGACAAGGGTTGAAACCGTGAAGCGACCTCGAAGGGGACTTGCGGTAGTTGAATGTCTTGCACGATTGTAGGCGTACTTTCGGCGATGGGTAGACATGCTTCCCATTCCTTGATGTTCTTCTTGATCAAGACACGAAGTAGAGTGGATAGTGTGCGGTTCGTCACCTTCGTTTGGCCATCGGTTTGAGGATGGTATGCGAGGAGAACAAGAGCTTGATTCCGAGCTTGGCACATAGGGTCTTCAAAAATAACTCAAGAACTTGGCGTCACGATCGGAGGCGATTGTCTTTGATGCGCCATGGAGTCGCAAGATTTCCCTACAAAGATATTTGCAACATGTGAAGCATCGTCTATCTTGTTGCAAGGAATGAAATGTGCCATCTTAGAAAATCTATCACAACAACAAACATGGAGTCCATGCCATTTTGAGTCCTAGGCAAACCAAGTACAAAATCCATACTAATGTCTTCCCATGGTTGATATGGAATAGGAAGAGGCATGTAAAGACCATGAGATTGAGCTTTAGACTTAGCTTTGCGACATGTATAGCATCGGTTGGTGAAGCGTGAGGCGTTCTTGAACATCTTGGGCCAAAAGTAGTTGTTGGAGGCGTGGCGAATGTCTTGTCGCGTCAAAGTGTCCCATGAGTCCGCCTCCATGAGCCTCTTTCAAAAGGAGCAAGCGAAGAGAAGACTCGGGAATGCAAAGTTTGTTAGCTCTCATAAGATAACCATCCTTGATGTAATATTGTTCCCAAGACGTATGCGTCAAACACTTAGCATAAGGAGAAGCAAAAGATGGATCATGCTCATACAAGTCTTTTATATGCTCAAAACCAATAAGATTCAACTCAAGTTGAGTGACAAGCATGTTTATGCGTGAAAGCGCGTCGGCAACTACATTTTCTTTACCCTTAATGTACTTGATCACATAAGGAAAAGATTCAATGAATTCACGCCATTTTGCATGACGCTTGTTCAATTTAGTTTGACCTTTGAGGTACTTAAGCATTTCATGATCGGTATGGATGACAAACTCGTGAGGTCTAAGGTAATGTTCCCAAACATGTAGCACACGCACTAAAGCATACAACTCTTTGTCATAGATGGGATAATTAAATTGAGCACCGGATAGTTTTTCACTAAAATAAGCAATGGCTCGTTTTCCTTGCATCAAAACTCCGCCAATTCCGGTACCACTTGCATCACAATGAACCTCAAAAGTTTTGTCAAAATTGGGCAAAGCAAGAATCGGAGCATGAGTAAGCAAAGACTTGAGTTCATCAAAAGCGGTTGATTGCAGAGTTCCCCAAACAAAGGGAGTATTCTTCTTACTCAAAGCATGCAAAGGAGCGGCAATTGTGCTAAAATCTTTCACAAAGCGACGATAAAAACCTGCAAGACCAAGACAACTTCGCACTTGTTCCAAATTGGTGGGTTGGGGCCAAGTTTTAATTGCTTCAATTTTAGATTCATCAACATGGACACCCTTTGAGGATACCACAAAACCTAAGAAAACCACTTTGTCAACTCCAAAAGTGCATTTTTTCAAGTTTGCATAAAGGCTTTCCTTGCGAAGAGTTTGCAACACAGATTTTACATGATTGATGTGCTCTTTCATGGTTTTGCTAAACACAAGAATATCATCAAAGTAAACCACAACAAAGACTCAATATAAGGATGAAGCACATGATGCATAAGGCGCACAAAAGTACCAGGAGCTTAGAAAGACCCATAGGCATCACTAACCACTCATATAAACCAAATTTGGTTTTGAAAGCAGTTTTCCATTCATCACCCTCTTGTATTGGTTTGATAATAGCCACTTTTAAGATCAATTTTTGAGAAAAGTTGGCTCCACTAAGTTCATCAAGCATGTCATCTAAGCGAGGAATGAGATGCCTATATCGAACAGTAATAGCATTGATAGGTCTACAATCGGAACACAAGCGGAAACTTCCATCGGGCTTAGGCACAAGAATAGCAGGAGCGGCACTGGGGCTTAAGCTTTCACGTACATGACCATTGTCGATTAGTTGTTGTACTTGCCGTTCAATCTCCTTGGTTTCTTCCGGATTGACTCGGTATGGAGCTTTGTTTGGTAGTGGCGCTCCGGGGATGAGGTCGATTCGATGCTCAATGCCTCGAAGAGGAGGTAGACCCGGAGGTAGCTCATCGGGGAAAACATCTTGAAATTCCTGCAAAAGAGATTGAAACACCAAAGGTAGCTCGTGAATGGTGTTAGTTTTTGGTTCTCCATCCTTGCACACAAGGACAAAGTGCATCACGGTAGATGGGTTCTCACACACTTCTCTCATGTCACTTTTGGTGGCAAATAGGATGAGGTTTTTCTCTCTAGGCGAAGAGTCGCTCAAATTTGGCTTGTGGCTCTCACTCACTTTTGGGTGGATCACTTTCTCACTCTTGTCGCTATGATGGGTGGCTTGTTTGTCGGCTATCACATGACTAGGAGACATAGGTCGTAGCACATATTCTTTCCCTTTCATCTTGAAGCTATAGTGATTGGTACGCCCATTGTGTATGACACCACGGTCGAATTGCCATGGTCGACCAAGAAGTAGGTGACAAACGGTCATTGGGACCACATCACATTCCAACGTGTCTTCATAAGCACCCATTTTGAAGGAGACTTGGACCGTATGCTCGACTCGTATAGTGCCGGAGTCACTTAGCCATTGAACCTTGTATGGGTGCGGGTGCTTCCTCTTTACCAATTGGAGCTTGGAGCATAGTTCTTCACTTGCCAAGTTGTGGCAACTACCTCCATCGATGATGACCTTGATGGACCGTCCATTGATGCCAGCTTTTGTGTGGAAGATGTGGCATCGTTGGTCTTCTTCTTGTTGATGTTGAAGAGTCAAGACCTTGGAGACAACTAGAGCGGGGCTCGAATCCTCATCACAAAAGACTTGATCATCTTCGTCTTCGTTCACTTGTCGGTGCATGGCCACTTGCTCAAGGGCTTCCATCTCCTCTTCACTCATGGAGTCATATGTGCCATCGTCGTTGAGGATCATGGTGCGCTTGTTGGTGCATTCGTATGACTTGTGGCCTCGGCCGCCGCAAGTGAAACACTTGAAGGAGCTTGTCTTGATGGTCTCATCGGTCGGAGTAGAGGATGAAGCACGCGGCTTGAGGTTGCTTGTAGTAGGAGGAGGGCGACTTGAACTTGTCGAAGTCTTCTTGTAACTTAACTTGTCGTCGTTTCTTGAAGAAAGCTTGGTTGATGTATATGTTGGAGGAGTCGTTGAAGCTTGGTTGTTGGAGAAGCCGTAGGTCTTGGATGAGTACTTGGCGTACTTGAAGTCATCTTACACTTGGCGTTCCGCCTTTGTAGCTTGATGCACGAGCTCAATGAGGGATGAGTATGGTTGGAAGTCGGCGATCTTCTTGATGGGATGATTGAGTCCATTCAAGAAACGTGCCATAGTTTGCTCATCATCTTCCTTGACATTGGCTCGAATCATGGCTATCTCCATTTCCTTGTAGTACTCTTCAACACTCTTTGTTCCTTGCTTGAGTAGTTGGAGTTTCTTGAAGAGGTCGCGATTGTAGTAGGTTGGCACAAAACGTGCTCGCATGACATCCTTCATTTGAGCCCAAGTGGTGATTGGAGGTTCACCTCTTGCTTGTCGTCGCTCAATGATTTGTTCCCACCATATGAGCACATAGTCTTGGAACTCAAGTGATGCCATAGCGATTTTCTTCGCTTCATCGTAGTTGTGCAAGCGGAAGATTTTGTCAACCTTTAATGCCCATGAGAGGTAGTCTTCGGGGTCATTGCTTCCATTGAACTTGGGCATGGTGAATTTTAGCTTACCGTAGTGTTGCTCTTCATTGTGTTGTTGGCGATGTTGATGATGACGTCCTTGACGTGGATTGTAATCGTCTTCATGTTGCTCTTGGCGCGGAGGAAGACCATGATCAACTTGCCCTTGTTGAACTTGAGTGATGAGGACATCAATACCATTGTTACACCCACAGCCCCTACTGCTACATATACTGGACCAATTACTAGAGCTCGCGCACGCCAATTAAATTATCAGGTACTTTCGTTTCTTGGTAAGGATTCTAATGTTCATGAGAATATGATGTTGCCTAAATTGGATACATTTGTTTTGCTTACAAATGAAGGCCCTAGCTTGGAGAAGGATGGACATTGGAGCAAGAACAAGCATGGAGATAATGCCATGCGCAAGAGGAACAAACGGAGTTACAAGTGATGATTTCAGGACTTTGAAGCCACCATAATGGATGCATGAAGCCTTGGACGAAATATACAAGATGCTACTTCATAAATGTCGTCGAGGCTATTCTAGGTGCTCGTCACCTTATTAGTGGGCCAGGCCCATGTAATTTCGAAATACTTAAGTATAGGCTGTTTTAGAGTCCGTATGTGTGGGGAAACAAGAGTTAGGGTTGATTTGGACCCCTCCACCAAGGGCCACGAAATTCCCCCTCTTCCTCCATATATACAGCCCTTAGGGCACCGTTTAGACCTTGGGTTTTGTTTAGATTAAAAGTTAGCCATAGCTGCAACCCGCGTGCCGTTTGTGTTCAACGACCGGACAAAGCGTCACAGAACCCCACCTTGATCAATAAAGCTTTCATCTTATATTCGCAATATCCAGATTGCAATCTCAGTTTCTTGCTTGTTCTTCGTTTGCTCGCAGGAAGCAGACCCTCGTGGTCAGAGTTGATCGTGCTCGGCGTGGTCAATAACCTCTCGGAGTTGGTTTAGCGATTGCTAAGGCGCGACGTCCTCGCACGTTCGTAGTCGGATCGTCAAAGTCGACCTCCTCCAAAGCGAAAACCACATCTCATCGAAAGACGGGACACCTTTGCCTCTATCATTGAGGTTGGGGTGGAGCTTGACGAGCTTGTGGAGGGGCTTGAGGAACTTGACGTTGTACATGAGGTTGGTAGTTCCTCTCTTGGATTTCTTCTCGAAGGGCTTCCTCTTGATTGCGCCATTCGCGATTGCGGTTGGCGAAGGCTCTACTTGATTCCTGAAGGGCACGTTGCGCCTCAAGAGCTTGCGCTTCACGTTGTTGTTGTTGAATACATTGAGCCTTGGCGTCTTGTTCGTCTTGGTGAAGACGTGCTCGTTCTTCCTCTTGTTGGCGACGAAGACGTTGTCGTTCTTGAGCTTGAGCAAAAGCCTCTTGGTTTTATTGAGGGCGAGGAACTTGATCATCAACTTGCTCTTGTGAATGCTTGTCATGTAGCGGGTTGCGAGATCCATGACGGTCTTGGCGAGCGGCACGACGAAGAGTGTTCGAAGTAGGTGTACTTGAGTCGTAGAAGGTGTCGTCGGAATGTCGACTCGAGCGGCTCCGTCTTGATGATGAAGAAGTTGAATGATGCGGTTTCTCATCAACGGATCTCGTCCATTCTTGCATCATTCTCTTGCTTGTGAGCCTCGAACTTGTTGTCGAAGTAGTCTCTTATGCGTTGCTCGGAGAGTCGCAAGTCGGTGGCTAGGTTGTCGATCGCGATCGCTCATTGTTTGTTGTTCTTGGTGCAGCGCTCGTTGTGCACCAAAGAGGTGGCTCTTGGTGGCGTATGAAGACATGTCGTCGTCTTGCTCGATGAAGAGTGGATTGGTAGAAGAACTTGGCCTATCCATCATTCCAAGCAGAAATGTGAGTGGTAGAACGGAAAAGAACTTATACCAATGTACCTTCGACCGATGTTGAAAATGAATTAAGTTCACTCAAATGCGGACAATGAAATAGCACTCTTGGTACCAATTCTTGTCGGTTCTCACACCTACACAAATAAAAGCTTATGGTGGAGCTCGGTTAGGATGGTGGCACAAAATTTGATGCAATTGTAAGTGAGACTCAATAAAGTTGGAAATGATTCACAAATTTGCAAATGCAACAAGTAGACCAATAGCAAGATATGGTACACAGAAACACACACGCAAATAGATAATATGGGGTTATGCAACCAAGGATGAGCCAAAATGTGGAATTCACCAAGATGCTCTTGTTGCACAACACTAGAGAGGCAGTATACGATTGCACAATAGGCGGATACAAACTTGTGCACAACCTACTAAGCAAAAATGCAACGACTTCTATCCCAAGTATGCTATATGTATGGTGTTTCTATGTGTTGATCCAAGATGATCAAGTATGACAATCTTAATGTTTTATGATGCTATGGTTTTTGCTCATAAGCTCTTTGCTTATCTTTCTCTCGTTGCTTAAAAGCTTGATTGGCTCTTTCTCTTTGGAGCTCTTTTCTTATGCAAAACTTCTCGAACCAAGATAGCAATTGTGTATGCGATGACAACTTTGCGACACACAAGTTGATGGTAAGATATGCACCACTTTGGTATGGTATGTATGAGTATGATCACTAATGTGCACAAGTCACGTTGCCGGCAATACTCAATGGCTAGTCTCGATGGGTAAGCAACGCAAAAGATGGGCTATGATGGTTATCAATGCAATTGCAAGTAATGACAAAGGTGTCGACGATGTTACCGTCCTTGGCGAAGATGAGCGGTGGTGATGTTGATGTTGAACCGTACCTAGATAGCCGAAACACAAAAGGATACGGAAAACCCCAACTCAAATTCTCAAGGCGAAATTTGGCAACGTTGTCGGAATTGGTAGTGGGAAAGGCTATGGGGGTGTTATGCGGAAGTGGTGGAGGTAAGTGGAAGTGTGTGTGGGCACGGGACAAAATTTGGCCAAAGTTAGGCGGTGAACAGGGTGGTGGATGGGATTGAAGCTGCTAGAGGCCGGATTTCCGGGCTGGGAGCCGGATGTCCGGGGCGCTGATAGAGGCCAAGGTGTCCCGTCTTTCGATGAGATGTTGGTTTTCGCTTTGGAGGAAGTCGACTTTGACGATCCGACTACTGAGCGTCTTGAGGGCGTCGCGCCTTAGCAATCGCTAAACCAACTCAGAGAGGTTATTGACCACGCCGAGCACGATCAACACGACCACGAGGGTCTTTCCTGCGAGCAAGCGAAGAACAAGCAAGAAACTGAGATTACAATCTGAATATTGCGAATATAAGATGAAAGCTTTATTGATCAAGGTGGGGTTACTGTGGCGCCTTTATGCAGTCGTTGAACACAAGCGGCACGCGAAGTTGCAGCTATGGCGAACTTTTAATCTAAACAAAACCCAAGGTCTAAGCGGTGCCCTAAGGGCTGTATATATGGAGGAAGAGGGGGAATTTCGTGGCCCTTGGTGGAGGGTCCGAAATCAACCCTAACTCTTGTTTCCCCACACATACGGACTCTAAAACAGCCTATACTTAAGTATTTCGAAATTACATGGGCCTGGCCCACTAATAAGGTGACGCAGCACCTAGAATAGCCTCGGGGACGACATTTATGAAGTAGCATCTTGTATATTCGTCCAAGGCTTCATGCACCATTATGGTGGCTTCAAAGTCCTGAAATCATCACTTGTAACTCCGTTCTTGTTCCCCTTGCATGGCATTATCTCCATGCTTGTTCTTGCTCCAATGTCCATCCTTCTCCAAGCTAGGGCCTTCATTTGTAAGCAAAACAAATGTATCCAATTTAGGCAGCATCATATTCTCATGAACATTAGAATCATTACCAAGAAGCGAAAGTACGATAATTTAATTGGCGTGCATGAGCTCTAGTAATTGGTCCAATATATGTAGCAGAGGGGCTGTGGGTGTAACAATGGTATTGATGTCCTCATCATCCTCCCTTCTTGAAATGAAGTCGTCCTCGACGGTGAGCTCATATTCCTCACCCAAATAAGGCTTCAAATCTGCAATGTTAAAAGTGGGACTAACCCCAAAATCTGCAGGCAGCTCAAGTTTATATGCATTATCATTTATTTTCTCTAATACCTTAAATGGACCATCAGCACGTGGCATTAGCTTTGATTTGCGCAAATTAGGAAACCTATCCTTACATAAATGTAACCAAACAAGATCTCCGGTGCAAAGACAACATGTTTTCTACCCTTATCTCCAGCAAGTTTATATTTAGCATTCATCGCTCAATGTTTTCCTTAGTTATCTCATGCATTTTAAAATCAATTCAGCACGTTCTTTAGCATCAAAATTAACCTTCTCCGAAGATGGAAGAGGCAACAAATCAATAGGTGCACGAGGTAGGAAGCCATACACAATTTCAAAAGGGCACATCTTAGTTGTAGAATGCAATGAGCGATTATAAGCAAATTCAATATGAGGCAAGCATTCTTCCCACATTTTCTTATTATTCTTCAAAACAGCCCTAAGCATAGTAGACAATGTTCTATTGACTACTTCAGTTTATCCATCAGTTTGGGGGTGACAAGTAGTACTAAAAGCAGTTTAGTCCCCAACTTAGCCCATAAACATCTCCAAAAGTGGCTAAGAAATTTAGTATCACGATCTGAAACAATAGTATTTGGCACACCATGCAAGCGAATAATTTCACGAAAGAACAAATCAGCAACATTAACAGCATCATCGCTTTTATGACATGGTATAAAGTGTGCCATTTTAGAGAATCTATCCACGACAACAAATATGCTATCCTCCCTTCTTTGTTCGAGGTAAACCTAAAACAAAGTCCATAGATATATCCTCCCAAGGAACACTAGGCACGAGCAAAGGCATATATAAACCATGAGGATTGAGTCGTGACTTAGCTTTTTGACATGTAGTGCAGCGAGCAACAAAGCGCTCAACATCCGTCTCATCTTTGGCCAAAAGAAATGTGTAGCAAGTATATCCTCCGTCTTCTTGGCGCCAAAGTGTCCCATTAATCCTCCTCCATCGCCTCCTGCAACAACAAAAGCGAACAGAGCTAGCAGGAATGCATAGCTTGTTAGCACGGAACACAAAACCATCATTAATAACGAACTTGTTCCATGTTCTTCCTTCTTTACAATTCTGCATTACATCTTTAAAATCAGCATCATGCACATATTGATCTTTGATGGTCTCCAAACCAAATATTTTGAAGTCAAGTTGTGAAAGCATAGTATATCGGCGAGACAAAGCATCAGCAATAACATTTTCTTTACCCTTCTTGTGTTTAATGACATAAGGAAAGTCTCAATGAATTCAACCCATTTAGCATGTCTACGATTCAGTTTAGCTTGACTTTTAATATGTTTCAAAGATTCATGATCAGAATGTATAACAAATTCTTTGGGCCATAAATAATGTTGCCATGTCTCTAAAGTCGAACAAGAGCATATAATTCTTTGTCATAAGTAGAATAGTTCAGACTAGGCCCACTCAATTTTTTCAGAAAAGTATGCAACAGGTTTGCCATCTTGTAATAACACACCTCTAATCCAATTCCACTAGCATCACATTCAAGCTCAAAAGTCTTATTAAAGTCAGGAAGTTGGAGTAAAGGGCATGTGTCAACTTATCTTTCAATACCGTGAAGGCTTCTTCACATGCGGTACCCCAAACAAAAGGCACATCCTTCTTTGTAAGCTCATTGAAAGGTGCAGCAATGGTGCTAAAGTCTCTCAAAAGCGCCTATAGAAACCAGCGAGTCCAAGAAAACTCCTCACTTGTGTGACCGTTTTGGGCTGCGGCCAACTCTCAATAGCTTCAATCTTGGCTTTATCAACTTCAATTCCTGTGGAGTAACAACATAGCCAAGAAAAGATACTCGGTCGGTGCAAAGGTGCACTTCCCAAGGTTACCAAACAAGCGTGCATCACGTAGAGCATTAAAAACAACACGTAAATGTTCCAAATGTTCTTCCAAAGATTTGCTATAAATCAGTATATCATCAAAGTAAACTACCACAAATCGTCCAATGAAAGCACGTAAAACTTCGTTCATTAATCTCATGAAAGTACTAGGTGCATTAGTTAACCCAAAAGGCATGACTAACCACTCATATAATCCAAACTTAGTTTTAAATGTTGTTTTCCATTCATCTCCCAATTTCATACGAATTTGATGGTATCCACTCATAAATCAACTTTGGAAAATATTGTAGAGCCACTCAATTCATCAAGCATATCATCTAGCCTAGGAATAGGATGGCGATAACGAATAGTAATATTATTAATGCCTCTACAATCAACACACATACTGTGACGTACCATCCTTTTTAGGCACTAGTATAATAGGAACAGCACAAGGACTAAGAGATTAGCGTATATAACCTTTGTCGAGCAGCTCCTGTACTTGACGCATAATCTCCTTCGTCTCCTCTGGATTGGTGCGGTATGGTGCGCGGTTGGGTAGCGATGCAGGAATTAAGTCAATTTGATGCTCAATCCCTCGAATAGGTGGTAATCCGGTGGCACGTCTTGTGGGAAGGCGTCGTGAACTCTGCAAAATGTTAGTGACAGCGAGGGGCAAAGAGGAAAACACGTCCTCGAATGAAAATAATGCCTCTTTGATGAGGACATGACTACCTTGGATGAGACCAAAATATTGCATACATGCATATTTCTCGGTGATTTCTAGTGCAAACTATTCAATAATATATTTATGTTATCCGGGACAAAAATACTTCACAAACTTTTGTGCCATGTCTAATTGCAGGTGTATGGGACATTTGTACAATCCACATATGAAGATAAGGAGAAAGAGATGTTTACCTGCTGTTCAAAAGTTCTCTCACGTCACTTTTGGCCCAAGAGAAGATAGAGTCCAAGTCTCTCACGTTACGGACTCAGATTCGGACTGCACAGACATACCTGACTCAAAACGTCTATAACTTTTCATACGGACTCCAAATTGGTTGATTCTTTTTTGTTGGAAAATAGATTTCGTGCATTTTCCAACCCAATTGGAATCACCTTAAAATCCGTCCGGGCGTTGAGTTATAGACGAAACAATCTGATGCTGCAGCAGAATCCGAGTCAAACTACAAGTCCAAAGGTGTTACGTCACCTCCGCTTGGGCCCATTGGCCTTGTACGACCTAGGGTTAGTTTTAGGCTGCCTTGGGACGTCCTCCACCTCCTTGGCCGCCACCCTTGCTCCTATATAAGTAGATCCATCTAGTAGCTTTTCCTTGGGATTTGTTTAGTTAAAGTTAGCCATTGCAACCGTGTACTTTGTTTGTGTCCAACGACCAGACCAAGACCGCTTACGGATCCCCACCATTATCAATACTTCATATATATTCGCAATATTCAGATTGCTTTATCATATTCTTGCTTGTTCTTGATTGCTTGCAGGAATAGACCTTCGTGGTCAGGTTGATCGTGCTCGGCGTGGTCAATAACCTCTCGGAGTTGGTTTAGCGATTGCTAAGGCATAGCGTCGTGCACGTTTGTAGTCGGATCGTCAAAGTCGTCTCCACCAAATCGATAGTTATCATCTCATCGAAAGATCGGGACACCTCGCCTCTATCAAGTGGTATCAGTTTTCAGGTTGCTCGGTGAGAATTTGCAATTATCCTAGATTAGATTTATTTTCTTACCTATTGTCCAAGAAAAAGCCACAAAAAAAGTTAGATCTATTCATCCTTTGTCCAAGCCAGTCGAGCCTTTGCAGTTTTCTTTTCATTGTTTGCATTATTGAATTATCGGTTGCATCGTCGTGTCGAGTTGCTGGTCTTAGTGTCTAGTTCGTTTAGAGTTTGAGTTCTGTTCACATTAGTCACGCCGCCGCTGCATCGTTATCCCTTCCGTTGATCACCATCCATCCATCAATTTCCACCACGTGCTACCCACCGTCATTGTCATAACCATAGTTGAGATCGTTCACATCTTCGCTTTGATCCAATCTGCATCTTATCCAGTTTGTCTTGGAAAGAGGGAGAAAAAAAAAGAGAGAGAAAAAAAAGAGAAAAAAGGAAAGAAAAAAAAAAAAAGAGAGAAGAAAAAGAAAAAAAAAGCGTGAGAAAAAAAAAGAGAAAAAAACCGGATCTATCTAGAATCAATCTCGTACCTGAATTCGGATTGGAATCTGTTTTTTGCACTGTTCAGTAAAACAGGTGTATCTTCCTCATCGAAGTCCGTTTTGACTCCGTGAGTACTCAAATTAAAGCTAGAGACGAGGCGCATCTAAATAGTTGCAGAAGCTAGTTCAATATTTGACACCTCAAAATCGGCTTCTAAATAGGTGTTTTGCCCTCTAAAGTTCGTGAACACAGCTTGTTCCAATTTTTCAGGCCAGTTTTAGAATTCTTTGACTCCTCATATCAACTCGGAATTGAGTGATTCTTTTTGCATTGGAAAGCTTGAGTTAGTAGCATTCTTTGAAAGAATTTATCAGAAAATTGGCTCAAACTTTCAAGAGGAAAGTTGGAGAGAGAGTTGTTGTATGTCACTGCTTGGCGGTTGTTTTCATCATTATCTTCCTTTGCCGTTGTGATCTTCACTTATATCTTGCTGTCAAGAGCTACTTAGTATCCTTCATTGATGCTAGTTGTGCTATGCCGTGACCTCATTAGTGTTCTAGGCTCGCGTCTCTAGTCCGGTCTAGCCTAGGACCAGCACAGATACCGTCGTTGGCGTTTATTCAACATTGCATCTTTGAATTGATTATTGCTAATCTTTTGCTACCATATATAGCCAACCCAGCTCCACATATTTCTACACCGTGTATCGTCGCTCCCCAGCAATCGCTTTACTCAATATTCGGAGTTACTTGACACGCTGGTTGCGATCACCTTTCTGCTGCATGGTAAGAACTTGTAAGACATTGATATTTGCTTTCTTGTGGCGTTTTACCACCACATCCTAGTAGTTATAGGAACATTATTTTTGGATTTTGTTTCTTGTTCTACTAATCATGACAGGATCGAGTCAATTCATGGGCTTTGTCGATCGCGGGAGACATGCCACCACCTATCAAATACCACAACCGTCACGAGAGGTGCACAAACATCCAAATGCACATGATCAGGTTCATGTTTCTATACCACCATTTAATGGCCGTTTTAGACCTCCTTTATATATTGAATGGGAGTTAGACATAAATAATATATTTGCTTCCCATAATTTTGATGAGCGTAAAAAGTTATGGTTGCGGTTGGTTCTTTCACTGGTTATGCTCTAGTTTGGTGGAGTGAATATTGTCGGTTACACCCTGATTATGTACCTAATACTTGGGATGATTTAAAACATGTCATGAGAGATAGATTAAATCGATGTTTATTATACTCGTGGCATGATTAAAAAACTGGAACATTTAAAACAAGGTAGTGACACGTAACAAAATATTATGATGATTTACAAACTACCTTGTTGCACTCATTTTAGAAGAAAGTGAAGAAGATTTTATGGATAGATTTTGGGAGGATTAAACCATAATATTCAGGAGATACTAATTCATGAAGAGTGTTATCCTATGGACCATTTGTTTCGTCTTGCTTGCAAAGCTGAACAGGAAATAAAACGACGTGTTGCCCACAAGGAGAACAAGCGCTGCGGTGCACATTCAACTGTTGATACAGATGTTTATTCAACTACTAGGCGTACTATGACAACCACATCCGTTGTTGCGAGGACTACATCATCTCCACCATGTGACACATCACCATCGAGAGTGCTGCATCATCTGAGTTGACTATAAGAGGTAATGACAAAGGTACAGATTTTCCACTTTTACATGAGAATGATGCATGCCTAGTTAACTTGAATACATCATGTGTTGAGCTACCCACTACTTTGATCACACCACCTATTTTAGAGGATTATATTGATAATTTGACTTTGCCATGTGATCAAACAACTGAAATACCAACAATTTTGAGAGCACCCATTGAATTAACTATTGATGCAAAAGAATCAATGTTTAATCATTTTGATCGACCTCTAATCTTGGTGATGATTCGTGTCGAATGACTCATTGCATGTTTGCTTATCTAAGCATGTTTTAGCATGTAAATTTGATTCAAATAAGGTTTATTCACCAATGTTGGGATGGTTTAATGATGAACATTGTCAATCTCTTGAAATAAATAAGAGCTTCACTTATATGTGCAAACTGAGTTGCAGTATTTTCAAGCCTTCTAGTTCTTGTGCTAATTTGTTGGCTTTAGATTTTATGAACTATGCAAGTTACTCATCTATTCATGTGTCATATATGCAAAAATCAAGGGAAGTAAAATGGATGGCGTATACATATACAACATGTACACCTTGTCTCTTTTGTTAGCCACATTTCAGATTAAGCAACGCCGAGGGGCGGCTTTGTTTTCAAAAAGGGAGGATGATGAGGACATGACTACCTTGGATGAGACCAAAATATTGCATACATGCATATTTCTCAGGTGATTTCTAGTGCAAACTATTCAATAATATATTTATGTTATCCAGGACAAAATACTTCACAAACTTTTGTGCCATGTCTAATTGCAGGTGTATGGGACATTTGTACAATCCACATATGAAGATAAGGGAGAAAGAGATGTTTACCTGCTGTTCAAAAGTTCTCTCACGTCACTTTTGGCCCAAGAGAAGATAGAGTCCAAGTCTCTCACGTTCGGACTCAGATTCGGACTACACAGACATACCTGACTCAAAACGTCTATAACTTTTTCATACGGACTCCAAATTGGTTGATTCTTTTTTGTTGGAAAATAGATTTCGTGCATTTTCCAACCCAATTGGAATCACCTTAAAATCCGTCCGGAGCGTTGAGTTATAGACGAAACAATCTGATGCTGCAGCAGAATCCGAGTCAAACTACAAGTCCAAAGGTGTTACGTCACCTCCGCTTGGGCCCATTGGCCTTGTACGACCTAGGGTTAGTTTTAGGCTGCCTTGGGACGTCCTCCACCTCCTTGGCCGCCACCCCTTGCTCCTATATAAGTAGATCCATCTAGTAGCTTTTCCTTGGGATTTGTTTAGTTAAAGTTAGCCATTGCAACCGTGTACTTTGTTTGTGTCCAACGACCAGACCAAGACCGCTTACGGATCCCCACCATTATCAATACTTCATATATATTCGCAATATTCAGATTGCTTTATCATATTCTTGCTTGTTCTTGATTGCTTGCAGGAATAGACCTTCGTGGTCAGGTTGATCGTGCTCAGCGTGGTCAATAACCTCTCGGAGTTGGTTTAGCGATTGCTAAGGCGCAACGTCGTGCACGTTTGTAGTCGGATCGTCAAAGTCGACTCCACCAAATCGAGAGTTATCATCTCATTGGAAGATCGGGACACCCTCGCCTCTATCAGCATAGCAAACAGATTTGCTAGAATCTAGCTCATCAATATCAGATTTGGTGGCAAATAAACATGCACTTTTCAGTTTAATTTCAGAAGCAACATTAGATGGTTTATTATTAGGCTTCATTTGTTGCTCAAATTCTTTTGCCACAATCTGATTTTCACTCCTATTTTTCTCCTGTTTTGCTTTATTAGCTCTATTAATATCATCTTTCAAAATGGAATCAGGAGTCATAGGAAGCAAAGTAATATTTTTATCCTTGTGAACAAGAGTATACTGATTGTTTCTACCATGGTGTACAAATTTTTATTAAATTGCCATGGTCTACCAAGTAATAAGGAACATGCTTGCATAGGTACCACATCACAATCAACATAATCAGCATATGTAGAGATACTAAAATACACACGAGCGATGCGTGTTACCTTAACCTTGCCGCTGTTGTTGAACCATTGGATGTAGTAAGGATGTGGATGTGGTCTTGTGGTGAGAGAAAGCTTCTCCACCATATCCATGCTAGCCAAGTTGTTGCAGCTCCCTCCATCTATGATGGCCTTGAATAGAGCGTTCCTTCACAACTCCTTTGTATGGAACAAGTTATGCCTCTGATTTTGCTCAGCTTGTGTAACCTGCACACTCAAAACACGTTGAGCAACTAAACATTCATACTGTCGGCATCTTGCAGCCATGTATTGCGTGTCATGATCAGAATCATCTCCACCGTGTTCTTCATGTGTAATAAGAGCCAAAGTCTCTTCATCATAGTCACTAGCGGACTCATACCCACCATCCTCGGTAGCAATCATCACTGCGCTGAGATTGGCATTCTCTCATAAAATGTCCTCTTCCCTTACAAATGACGACAAATAATATCACTTGTGTGCCCTGTTGGCGCCATGGAAGAAGAAGAGCTCTGTGTAGGCCCCGGGTGTACTCTTGGCGAGATAGTGGTGGTTGTGCCTGCTTTCTTGTATCACGGTTGGAGATGGCAGCCGGCGGAGGTGCCGGTGTAGTAGAGCGTGTGGAAGTAGATGATGCACGTGGTGTCCATGAGGAAGGTCGACCTGCGAGAAAAGTTAGTCGCGCCAAGGCACATCGATCCTGCACTTCACGTTCAGCTTTACAAGCAAGATGGAATAATCGGTGATATTATTATAATCCTTGTAGTCTAGAATGGTCTGAATCTCTCTATTTAATCCACCGAGAAAAGCGTGCAAGCATAGCTTCATTCTCCTCAACAATACCACATCTAATCAAGCCAGTTTGTAATTCTGATAATATTCTTCTACCGAATTTTTCCTTGTCTTAAGCGCTGCAATTTTTGAAGTAATTCACGCTGATAATATGGTGGAACCAACGATACGCATAGCAGTTTTCAAAGCAGCCCAAGTAGCTGGAACAGGATATAATCTACAATGTTCAGACCACCAAACACATGCAAAGCTAGTGAAAGCACAAACAGCAGCGAGAACACGTCTCTCCTCGGGATATTGTAAACATGTAAATCGTTGTTCAGTTTCTAATTCCCAAGTAAGATATATATCAGGAACATATCTACCCTCAAATGGTGGAATATTCAATTTCAGTTTAGGGAGATGGTCATGATCTCGTACTGAAGGGGAGCCGAACATTGCCATTATTAGCATGTGGGCGACCTGGTGGTTGTGGTGCTGGTGGTTGCGCGTAGTTCGATGTTGATCAACCTCATCCTCGTAAGCTCTCACATAATCATCCTCCCCCCGCAGCAGCAGGGAGCCCTGAAGTATCAACAAAGGCACCAGCAGCTTGGCGGGCTGAAGAGGGACACGGGAAGCTTCGGCGGAGGGCTGTTTCGCGATGTGGAGGTAGTCCATGTTGTTGTAGTAGAGGTGCGTTAGGTGCAGCCGGTGGTGGTGGTGGTAGGCAGCGCGAGCAATTCATTAAACTTGTTATCGAGCTTTGTTTCGGACGCCTTCTCAATGCCATCTATCTTCTCCATGGCCTCTTCAAATCTATTTAGCACATCGTCCACCTGCCCACTTGATAGAGGCAAAGGTGTCCCGATGTTTCGATGAGATGGTGGCTATCGTTTCTGTGGGAGTCGACCTTGACGATCCGACTACGATCGTGCGAGGCGTCGCGGCTTAGCAATCGCTAAACCAACTTCCGAGGGTTATTGACCACGCTGGAACACGATCAACGACCACGAGGGCTGTTTCCTGCGAGCAAGCGAAGAACAAGCAAGAAACTGAGATTGCAATCTGGATATTGCGAATATAAGATGAAAGCTTTATTGATCAAGGTGGGGTTACTGTGGCGCCTTTATGCAGTCGTTGAACACAAAGCGAAATGCTGTGAAGTTGCAGCTATGGCGAACTTTTAATCTAAACAAAACCCAAGGTCTAAGCGGTGCCCTAAGGGCTGTATATATGGAGGAAGAGGGGAATTTCGTGGCCCTTGGTGGAGGGTCCGAAATCAACCCTAACTCTTGTTTCCCCCACATACGGACTCTAAAACAGCCTATACTTAAGTATTTCGAAATTACATGGGCCTGGCCCAATAATAAGGTGACGCAGCACCTAGAATAGCCTCGGGACGACATTTATGAAGTAGCATCTTGTATATTTCGTCCAAGGCTTCATGCACCCATTATGGTGGCTTCAAAGTCCTGAAATCATCACTTGTAACTCCGTTCTTGTTCCCCTGCGCATGGCATTATCTCCATGCTTGTTCTTGCTCAATGTCCATCCTTCTCCAAGCTAGGGCCTTCATTTGTAAGCAAAACAAATGTATCCAATTTAGGCAGCATCATATTCTCATGAACATTAGAATCATTACCAAGAAGCGAAAGTACGATAATTTAATTGGCGTCTTGAGCTCTAGTAATTGGTCCAGTATATGTAGCAGTAGGGGATGTGGGTGTAACAATGGTATTGATGTCCTCATCATCCTCCCTTCTTGAAATGAAGTCGTCCTCGTGAGCTCATATTCCTCACCCAAATAAGGCTTCAAATCTGCAATGTTAAAAGTGGGACTAACCCCAAAATCTGCAGGCAGCTCAAGTTTATATGCATTATCATTTATTTTCTCTAACACCTTAAATGGACCATCAGCACGTGGCATTAGCTTTGATTTTGCAAATTAGGAAACCTATCCTTACATAAATGTAACCAAACAAGATCTCCGGTGCAAAGACAACATGTTTTCTACCCTTATCTCCAGCAAGTTTATATTTAGCATTCATACGCTCAATGTTTTCCTTAGTTATCTCATGCACTTTTAAAATCAATTCAGCACGTTCTTTAGCATCAAAATTAACCTTCTCCGAAGATGGAAGAGGCAACAAATCAATAGGTGCACGAGGTAGGAAGCCATACACAATTTCAAAAGGGCACATCTTAGTAGTAGAATGCAATGAGCGATTATAAGCAAATTCAATATGAGGCAAGCATTCTTCCCACATTTTCTTATTATTCTTCAAAACAGCCCTAAGCATAGTAGACAATGTTCTATTGACTACTTCAGTTTATCCATCGGTTTGGGGGTGACAAGTAGTACTAAAAGCAGTTTAGTCCCCAACTTAGCCCATAAACATCTCCAAAAGTGGCTAAGAAATTTAGTATCACGATCTGAAACAATAGTATTTGGCACACCATGCAAGCGAATAATTTCACGAAAGAACAAATCAGCAACATTATGACATCATCGCTTTTATGACATGGTATAAAGTGTGCCATTTTGAGAATCTATCCACGACAACAAATATGCTATCCCTCCCTTCTTTGTTCGAGGTAAACCTAAAACAAAGTCCATAGATATATCCTCCCAAGGAACACTAGGCACGAGCAAAGGCATATATAAACCATGAGGATTGAGTCGTGACTTAGCTTTTTGACATGTAGTGCAGCGAGCAACAAAAGCGCTCAACATCCGTCTCATCTTTGGCCAAAAGAAATGTGTAGCAAGTATATCCTCCGTCTTCTTCACGCCAAAGTGTCCCATTAATCCTCCTCCATCGCCTCCTGCAACAACAAAAGGCGAACAGAGCTAGCAGGAATGCATAGCTTGTTAGCACGGAACACAAAACCATCATTAATAACGAACTTGTTCCATGTTCTTCCCTCTTTACAATTCTGCATTACATCTTTAAAATCAGCATCATGCACATATTGATCTTTGATGGTCTCCAAACCAAATATTTTGAAGTCAAGTTGTGAAAGCATAGTATATCGACGAGACAAAGCATCAGCAATAACATTTTCTTTACCCTTCTTGTGTTTAATGACATAAGGGAAAGTCTCAATGAATTCAACCCATTTAGCATGTCTACGATTCAGTTTAGCTTGACTTTTAGTATGTTTCAAAGATTCATGATCAGAATGTATAACAAATTCTTTGGGCCATAAATAATGTTGCCATGTCTCTAAAGTCCGAACAAGAGCATATAATTCTTTGTCATAAGTAGAATAGTTCAGACTAGCCCACTCAATTTTTCAGAAAAGTATGCAACAGGTTTGCCATCTTGTAATAACACACCTCCTAATCCAATTCCACTAGCATCACATTCAAGCTCAAAAGTCTTATTAAAGTCAGGAAGTTGCAGTAAAGGAGCATGTGTCAACTTATCTTTCAATACCGTGAAGGCTTCTTCCTGTGTGGTACCCCAAACAAAAGGCACATCCTTCTTTGTAAGCTCATTGAGAGGTGCAGCAATGGTGCTAAAGTCTCTCACAAAACGCCTATAGAAACCAGCGAGTCCAAGAAAACTCCTCACTTGTGTGACCGTTTTGGGCTGCGGCCAACTCTCAATAGCTTCAATCTGATAGAGGCAAAGGTGTCCCGATGTTTCGATGAGATGGTGGCTATCGTTTCTGTGGGAGTCGACCTTGACGATCCGACTACGAACGTGCGAGACGTCGCGCCTTAGCAATCGCTAAACCAACTTCCGAGGGTTATTGACCACGCCGAGCACGATCAACGACCACGAGGGCTGTTTCCTGCGAGCAAGCGAAGAACAAGCAAGAAACTGAGATTGCAATCTGGATATTGCGAATATAAGATGAAAGCTTTATTGATCAAGGTGGGGTTACTGTGGCGCCTTTATGCAGTCGTTGAACACAAACAAAAAATGCGAAGTTGCAGCTATGGCGAACTTTTAATCTAAACAAAACCCAAGGTCTAAGCGGTGCCCTAAGGGCTGTATATATGGAGGAAGAGGGGGAATTTCGTGGCCCTTGGTGGAGGGTCGAAATCAACCCTAACTCTTGTTTCCCCCACATACGGACTCTAAAACAGCCTATACTTAAGTATTTCGAAATTACATGGGCCTGGCCCACTAATAAGGTGACGCAGCACCTAGAATAGCCTCGGGACGACATTTATGAAGTAGCATCTTGTATATTTCGTCCAAGGCTTCATGCACCCATTATGGTGGCTTCAAAGTCCTGAAATCATCACTTGTAACTCCGTTCTTGTTCCCCTTGCATGGCATTATCTCCATGCTTGTTCTTGCTCAATGTCCATCCTTCTCCAAGCTAGGGCCTTCATTTGTAAGCAAAACAAATGTATCCAATTTAGGCAGCATCATATTCTCATGAACATTAGAATCATTACCAAGAAACGAAAGTACGATAATTTAATTGGCGTCTGTGAGCTCTAGTAATTGGTCCGATATATGTAGCAAGAGGGGCTGTGGGTGTAACAATGGTATTGATGTCCTCATCATCCTCCCTTCTTGAAATGAAGTCGTCCTCGACGGAGCTCATATTCCTCACCCAAATAAGGCTTCAAATCTGCAATGTTAAAAGTGGGACTAACCCCAAAATCTGCAGGCAGCTCAAGTTTATATGCATTATCATTTATTTTCTCTAACACCTTAAATGGACCATCAAGACGTGGCATTAGCTTTGATTTGCGCAAATTAGGAAACCTATCCTACATAAATGTAACCAAACAAGATCTCCGGTGCAAAGACAACATGTTTTCTACCCTTATCTCCAGCAAGTTTATATTTAGCATTCATCGCTCAATGTTTTCCTTAGTTATCTCATGCATTTTAAAATCAATTCAGCACGTTCTTTAGCATCAAAATTAACCTTCTCCGAAGATGGAAGAGGCAACAAATCAATAGGTGCACGAGGTAGGAAGCCATACACAATTTCAAAAGGGCACATCTTAGTAGTAGAATGCAATGAGCGATTATAAGCAAATTCAATATGAGGCAAGCATTCTTCCCACATTTTCTTATTATTCTTCAAAACAGCCCTAAGCATAGTAGACAATGTTCTATTGACTACTTCAGTTTATCCATCGGTTTGGGGGTGACAAGTAGTACTAAAAGCAGTTTAGTCCCCAACTTAGCCCATAAACATCTCCAAAAGTGGCTAAGAAATTTAGTATCACGATCTGAAACAATAGTATTTGGCACACCATGCAAGCGAATAATTTCACGAAAGAACAAATCAGCAACATTAACAACATCATCGCTTTTATGACATGGTATAAAGTGTGCCATTTTGAGAATCTATCCACGACAACAAATATGCTATCCTCCCTTCTTTGTTCGAGGTAAACCTAAAACAAAGTCCATAGATATATCCTCCCAAGGAACACTAGGCACGGCAAAGGCATATATAAACCATGAGGATTGAGTCGTGACTTAGCTTTTTGACATGTAGTGCAGCGAGCAACAAAGCGCTCAACATCCGTCTCATCTTTGGCCAAAAGAAATGTGTAGCAAGTATATCCTCCGTCTTCTTGACGCCAAAGTGTCCCATTAATCCTCCTCCATCGCCTCCTGCAACAACAAAAGACGAACAGAGCTAGCAGGAATGCATAGCTTGTTAGCACGGAACACAAAACCATCATTAATAACGAACTTGTTCCATGTTCTTCCTTCTTTACAATTCTGCATTACATCTTTAAAATCAGCATCATGCACATATTGATCTTTGATGGTCTCCAAACCAAATATTTTGAAGTCAAGTTGTGAAAGCATAGTATATCGACGAGACAAAGCATCAGCAATAACATTTTCTTTACCCTTCTTGTGTTTAATGACATAAGGAAAGTCTCAATGAATTCAACCCATTTAGCATGTCTACGATTCAGTTTAGCTTGACTTTTAATATGTTTCAAAGATTCATGATCAGAATGTATAACAAATTCTTTGGGCCATAAATAATGTTGCCATGTCTCTAAAGTCCGAACAAGAGCATATAATTCTTTGTCATAAGTAGAATAGTTCAGACTAGGCCCACTCAATTTTTCAGAAAAGTATGCAACAGGTTTGCCATCTTGTAATAACACACCTCTAATCCAATTCCACTAGCATCACATTCAAGCTCAAAAGTCTTATTAAAGTCAGGAAGTTGGAGTAAAGGGCATGTGTCAACTTATCTTTCAATACCGTGAAGGCTTCTTCACATGCGGTACCCCAAACAAAAGGCACATCCTTCTTTGTAAGCTCATTGAGAGGTGCAGCAATGGTGCTAAAGTCTCTCACAAAACGCCTATAGAAACCAGCGAGTCCAAGAAAACTCCTCACTTGTGTGACCGTTTTGGGCTGCGGCCAACTCTCAATAGCTTCAATCTTGGCTTTATCAACTTCAATTCCTGTGGAGTAACAACATAGCCAAGAAAAGATACTCGGTCGGTGCAAAGGTGCACTTCCCAAGGTTACCAAACAAGCGTGCATCACGTAGAGCATTAAAAACAACACGTAAATGTTCCAAATGTTCTTCCAAAGATTTGCTATAAATCAGTATATCATCAAAGTAAACTACCACAAATCGTCCAATGAAAGCACGTAAAACTTCGTTCATTAATCTCATGAAAGTACTAGGTGCATTAGTTAACCCAAAAGGCATGACTAACCACTCATATAATCCAAACTTAGTTTTAAATGCTGTTTTCCATTCATCTCCCAATTTCATACGAATTTGATGGTATCCACTCATAAATCAACTTTGGAGAATATTGTAGAGCCACTCAATTCATCAAGCATATCATCTAGCCTAGGAATAGGATGGCGATAACGAATAGTAATATTATTAATGCCTCTACAATCAACACACATACTGTGACGTACCATCCTTTTTAGGCACTAGTATAATAGGAACAGCACAAGGACTAAGAGATTGGCGTATATAACCTTTGTCGAGCAGCTCTGTACTTGACGCATAATCTCCTTCGTCTCCTCTGGATTGGTGCGGTATGGTGCGCGGTTGGGTAGCGATGCACGGGAATTAAGTCAATTTGATGCTCAATCCCTCGAATAGGTGGTAATCCGGTGGCACGTCTTGTGGGAAGACATCGTGAACTCTGCAAAATGTTAGTGACAGCGAGGGGCAAAGAGGAAAACACGTCCTCGAATGAAAATAATGCCTCTTTGCACACAAAAGCATAGCAAACAGATTTGCTAGAATCTAGCTCATCAATATCAGATTTGGTGGCAAATAAACATGCACTTTTCAGTTTAATTTCAGAAGCAACATTAGATGGTTTATTATTAGGCTTCATTTGTTGCTCAAATTCTTTTGCCACAATCTGATTTTCACTCTTATTTTCTCCTGTTTTGCTTTATTAGCTCTATTAATATCATCTTTCAAAATGGAATCAGGAGTCATAGGAAGCAAAGTAATATTTTTATCCTTGTGAACAAGAGTATACTGATTGTTTCTACCATGGTGTACAAATTTTATCAAATTGCCATGGTCTACCAAGTAATAAGGAACATGCTTGCATAGGTACCACATCACAATCAACATAATCAGCATATGTAGAGATACTAAAATGCACACGAACAGTCGTGTTACCTTAACCTTGCCGCTGTTGTTGAACCATTGGATGTAGTAAGGATGTGGATGTGGTCTTGTGGTGAGAGAAAGCTTCTCCACCATATCCATGCTAGCCAAGTTGTTGCAGCTCCCTCCATCTATGATGGCCTTGAATAGAACGTTCCTTCACAACTCCTTTGTATGGAACAAGTTATGCCTCTGATTTTGCTCAGCTTGTGTAACCTGCACACTCAAAACACGTTGAGCAACTAAACATTCATACTGTCGGCATCTTCAGCCATGTATTGCGTCTCGGGATCAGAATCATCTCCACCGTGTTCTTCATGTGTAATAAGAGCCAAAGTCTCTTCATCATAGTCACTAGCGGACTCATACCCACCATCCTCGGTAGCAATCATCACACGCTGAGATTGGCATTCTCTCATAAAATGTCCTCTTCCCTTACAACGACGACAAATAATATCACTTGTGTGCCTGTTGGCGCCATGGAAGAAGAAGAGCTCTGTGTAGGCCCAGGTGTGCTCTTGGCGAGATAGTGGTGGTTGTGCCTGCTTTCTTGTATCACGGTTGGAGGTGGCAGCCGGCGGAGGTGCCGGTGTAGTAGAGCGTGTGGAAGTAGATGATGCGTGGTGTCCATGATGAAGGTCGACCTGCGAGAAAAGTTAGTCCGCGCCAAGGCACTGTCGATCCTGCACTTCACGTTCAGCTTTACAAGCAAGATGGAATAATCGAGTGATATTATTATAATCCTTGTAGTCTAGAATGGTCTGAATCTCTCTATTTAATCCACCCAGAAAGCGTGCAAGCATAGCTTCATTCTCCTCAACAATACCACATCTAATCAAGCCAGTTTGTAATTCCGATAATATTCTTCTACGAATTTTTCCTTGTCTTAAGCGCTGCAATTTTTGAAGTAATTCACGCTGATAATATGGTGGAACCCAACGAGCACGCATAGCAGTTTTCAAAGCAGCCCAAGTAGCTGGAGCAGGATATAATCTACAATGTTCAGACCACCAAACACATGCAAAGCTAGTGAAAGCACAAACAGCAGCAGGAACACGTCTCTCCTCGGGATATTGTAAACATGTAAATCGTTGTTCAGTTTCTAATTCCCAAGTAAGATATATATCAGGAACATATCTACCCTCAAATGGTGGAATATTCAATTTCAGTTTAGGGAGATGGTCATGATCTCGTACTGAAGGGGAGCCGAACATTGCCATTATTTGCATGTGGGCGACACGGTGGTTGTGGTGCTGGTGGTTGCACGTAGTTCGATGTTGATCAACCTCATCCTCGTAAGCTCTCACATAATCATCCTCCCCCCCGCAGCAGCAGGAGCCACGAAGTATCAACAGCAGCACCGGCAGCTTGGCGGTGAAGAGGGACACGGGAAGCTCGGCGGAGGGCTGTTTCGCGATGTGGAGGTAGTCCGTGTTGTTGTAGTAGAGGTGCGTTAGGTGCAGCCGGTGGTGGTGGTGGTAGGCAGCGAGCAATTCATTAAACTTGATATCGAGCTTCGTTTGACGCCTTCTCAATGCCATCTATCTTCTCCATGGCCTCTTCAAATCTATTTAGCACATCGTCCACCTGCCCACTCATCATTTGTTGAAACTTATCATGTAGCGCTTTGTTTGTCATGTTCTCCCGGTCGGTCTAAATCGACTTGTGATCCTGCCATGGTTAGCAGCAATAGAAACACACAAGAATATGATTGACGGACTACTAGGAAGTGGTGGTGGTGGTGTTGTGGACGATCACAAATCCGTCAAGCAAATCTCAAATTCTTACCAGTTCTTACCCAAAGAAGGCGGTGGTGATCGGCAACCGATGTAGTCAAAACTCTCAAAGCTTGGATAGAGCGATTACGGGGAGAGTCAAGCATACGATGTAGATGTATGTGGAGCTGGGAAGGCTTATAATATGGTAGCAAAAGGGTCAGCAATAATCAATTGAGAGATGCAAAGTTGAATAAGCGCTCAACAGCAGTCTTGTTTGGTCCTAGGCTGACCGTGCTAGAGACGCGAGCCTAGAACACTAACAAAATCACGGCGCTGCGAAACAACGGAAAAGCACACTCTGGAATAATTTTTTTTCGCTTTTTTTTTGCGCTTTTTTTTTTTTTTGCTGCTGCTTTTTTTTTTGCGAAAAATCACTATAATGGCGAGTGTCTCAAAACTCTTCCGGGTCAAAGCGACGGGATGGGCATGAAATTTTTCGACCAATTTTTTTTTTTTCATTGCCGGACCCAAAAAGCTGAAGCAGGTCAAAAAACTTTCTATAATGGCATTGTCTCAATCCACTTAGAAACACCTAAAATAGGATAGCGGAAAATTTTTTTGACAAATACGTTTTGGAAAATTTTGGGCCTAACGAGAGGTGGTTTCGAAACCTACTCCGCAAGGAAACACGAATCGGAAACTAGATGGATCTGAAAACAAACCTAATATGAGAAGAACTTCGGATTGGTGGTGGATATATGGTGGTGGTATATGGCAGCGGTGGTGGTATATGGATCTGGTTGGTGGTGGTATATGGATCACGGATTGAGGCGGTGGCGGATAAGCAATGGTGGTAGATGGCAAAGCGATGATGATGGTGCGGCGGCGTGACAACTTATGACCGAACTCGAAACTCTAAAGACTAGACTCTAAGACCAGCAACTTGACACGACGATGCACCATAAATTCAACAAAGCAAAACCCTAAAAAGATTATGCAAAGGCTCAGATTGGTTCGGATATGATGAACTAACCCTAAATTTTTTTGTGGCTTTTTCGTGGACAATAGGTATGAAGAACAGACTCGATCTAAACTACGAAAAACTGTAAAATCTCACCGAGCAACACGGAAATCTGATACCACTTGATAGAGGCCAAGGTGTCCCGTCTTTCGATGAGATGTTGGTTTTCGCTTTGGAGGAAGTCGACTTTGACGATCCGACTACTGAGCGTCGAGGACGTCGCGCCTTAGCAATCGCTAAACCAACTCCGAGAGGTTATTGACCACGCGAACACGATCAACGACCACGAGGGCATTTCCTGCGAGCAAGCGAAGAACAAGCAAGAAACTGAGATTGCAATCTGAATATTGCGAATATAAGATGAAAGCTTTATTGATCAAGGTGGGGTTACTGTGGCGCCTTTATGCAGTCGTTGAACACAAGCGAAATGCAGCGAAGTTGCAGCTATGGCGAACTTTTAATCTAAACAAAACCCAAGGTCTAAGCGGTGCCCTAAGGGCTGTATATATGGAGGAAGAGGGGGAATTTCGTGGCCCTTGGTGGAGGGTCGAAATCAACCCTAACTCTTGTTTCCCACACATACGGACTCTAAAACAGCCTATACTAAAGTATTTCGAAATTACATGGGCCTGGCCCACTAATAAGGTGACGCAGCACCTAGAATAGCCTCGGGACGACATTTATGAAGTAGCATCTTGTATATTCGTCCAAGGCTTCATGCACCCATTATGGTGGCTTCAAAGTCCTGAAATCATCACTTGTAACTCCGTTCTTGTTCCCCTTGCGCATGGCATTATCTCCATGCTTGTTCTTGCTCCAATGTCCATCCTTCTCCAAGCTAGGGCCTTCATTTGTAAGCAAAACAAATGTATCCAATTTAGGCAGCATCATATTCTCATGAACATTAGAATCATTACCAAGAAACGAAAGTACCTGATAATTTAATTGGCGTGCGCGAGCTCTAGTAATTGGTCCAGTATATGTAGCAGTAGGGGCTGTGGGTGTAACAATGGTATTGATGTCCTCATCAGGCGCTGCATGTCCGGGCTGATCGGGCCGGATGTCCGGGATGCCTGATGTCCGGGCTGCTCGGGCCGGATGTCCGGGCTCGAAGAACACCGCGAGGAAAGGTCAAATCGGATCAAAATTTGGACGATTTTGTGGATGAAAATTGTGGAAATGGTGGGGGAAAGCTATATCTACCTGTAACACGCGAAATCCACGGATCAAATCCAACAAAACTTCATCACACTAACAAATCACAAAAAAAATTTGGGGCTATTTTTGTGGGGAATTTTCGGAATTAGGACAAAAACAACAAAATCAAGCTAGAAAAAAGGGGTAGGGGCTCGATAGCGTGATCAACGTGGCTCATGATACCATAGATGATGTAGGCGGAACCCTCGTGGGCGATCTTTCACGTTGGAGGCGGATCCTACGGGAATCACGAGGAACAGCGGAAGAACACGAGGAAGCGAGAGAGAAATCACGAAACCGACAAGAGATCAATCACACAAGTGCTAGATTATCGATCACATAAGGTGGCACAAGATTCAAGAACAACAAAGGAAAGATACAAACGGTAGCCGTTCTTCTCCGTGAGGAGGCCTTGATGGGGTCCACCCTAGAAGGGGGTCTTGAATTCGCTTGGGGAATCTTCTCCGTAGAGGTCCTGATCTCCGAGGAGAAGTAGCCAAGTGGATGAGCAAAGGCTCTCACACAAGAATATGAGCTAATCCAATGCTAACACTAGAAAGAGGTAGGGGATCAAGTATATATAGTCTCGGGTCGAAGGGTACAAGGAACAAGTCCCGGAAGCACTGCACGCAGGCAGGGGAGGCCGGACGTCCGGGCGTCGGGCCGGATGGCCGGGCCTTCGCGAGGCGCCGGATGTCCGGCTATCAGCCCGGATGTCCGGGCTGGGGTGACCCTTTCTGCCGAATCGGGTGGGAGGAGCCGGATTTCCGGGCTGCAGGCCGGATATCCGGGCTGGGGGCCGGATGTCCGGGCTTGGACGCCGGATGTCCGGGCCCTGTAGGTCTGGCCAGATTTGATGGGGCTGAGGTAGAGGCTCCAGGGGCCGGATGTCCGGGGCCTGGAAGTTGATCTTGCTCGTTTCCGTTGGTTCTCTTCATCCGTGGACTTGGCGGCTTGTCCATCCTCGTGTGCATCCTCGGGAGGTTCCCCTTGACACCTAATCATGCATAGCATATCGGACTTAGGTAGTAGCCATGTCTCGAGTGGATCATATGTGATATCAATAAGGAAGGAGGTCACCTCGTTCTCGAGAGCTCTAGCTCTAGCTCGTGTCATGGGTCCTCTTAGCTCTTGATGAGACGGTTGTGGATGCATGGGGATGATCGTGGGATGCTTCGCATCACATATTGGTTACGTGAAGGCATACACGATGTGCGACACCAACATTTTCGACATCCTCATAAAGGTGAACTCCTTCTCTTTGAGCCATCCTCAAATTTGCATATTGGATGGGTCACTCTTTCATTGTTGTTTCCTTCTTGTTGTCTACATGATACATCTCGCGAACGGAGGATCGACATTGGAGATTGGCTCTATGGACCTTTACATTGAGGAGCGCTCGGACTCATTGGATGCACCTTCGGTTTTCCACTCTTGCCACAACATCGAGCATTGGTATACCAACACCTCCATATTTGTTGATTGTGCTCATACTCATGCTCGATGGGCATATCATACTCACCACAAGTTTGCACCCTATGCATGGATTGACTCACATTATGCTTGCCTTGTTGCATCTATTTCCATGACATCCATGATATATGAGCTTGTTCACTTCCTTAGCAAATTTGTTGTGATCTTCCTTGATGACATATTCATACATCATGATCATATTGTCCACCACCAATTGCATGATAGCTTACACATATTGAGCATCCGTTACCATATTCATGCTCTTGATAAACCGTCTCACTATGACATCATTTTGCACCGTGGTTGCATTACTCCCATGAATGCTTTTGCTCCAGTGAATGCTTTACATCTCATTACATATTATCTTGCTAAGCTTCATGTGCTTTGTCATGAACAATCTTGCCTCATGGACTCATTCTTACATGATGGACACTTTGTGTGCGCTAACCATTGTATTTCCGAGTGTCGTTTTTGTTTGCTCTCTTTGCATGTCTACCATCCCGACGACATCTTCAAGTACTTGGATTGCGCCATGACTTCCCTCCGTCCAACTACAAGTTAAGTCCCGACAACCGTTTCCATGGTGATGAGGATTTCGATCCGAGGTCGGATCTTTCCCAAGGGAGGGGAGATGATGCGGAGCATCCGACGATCATCCCCATGTACACTCGAGCCTACGCCATTGGACCTAAGGTGAATTCGCTCCTTTCCGAATCTTCCCTTTCCGCATGTAAGACATGGAGGCTACTTCAAGCGCGGACCTTGTGCATACTCAGGTACACCCGAGGAGACCATGGAGAGCCCAAGGACCAAGGCCAAGCGTCTTGTGAGCGAGAAAGGAGAAGGAAGAAGAGCCAGCTGCTACAGCGGCCGGACATCCGGCCCCAGCCCGGACATCCGGCCCAGCTCGGACATCCGGCCCTTGCCCCAGAAATCCGGCATCGGCTATCCAGAGAACACCGAAAAGGACCAGAGCAGCCCGGTGATAGAGGCAAAGGTGTCCCGATGTTTCGATGAGATGGTGGCTATCGTTTCTGTGGGAGTCGACCTTGACGATCCGACTACGATCGGCGAGGCGTCGGCGCCTTAGCAATCGCTAAACCAACTTCCGAGGGTTATTGACCACGCGAACACGATCAACGACCACGAGGGCCTGTTTCCTGCGAGCAAGCGAAGAACAAGCAAGCAAGCTGAGATTGCAATCTGGATATTGCGAATATAAGATGAAAGCTTTATTGATCAAGGTGGGGTTACTGTGGCGCCTTTATGCAGTCGTTGAACACAAGCGAAATGCTGCGAAGTTGCAGCTATGGCGAACTTTTAATCTAAACAAAACCCCGTCTAAGCGGTGCCCTAAGGGCTGTATATATGGAGGAAGAGGGGAATTTCGTGGCCCTTGGTGGAGGGTCCGAAATCAACCCTAACTCTTGTTTCCCACACATACGGACTCTAAAACAGCCTATACTTAAGTATTTCGAAATTACATGGGCCTGGCCCAATAATAAGGTGACGCAGCACCTAGAATAGCCTCGGGACGACATTTATGAAGTAGCATCTTGTATATTTCGTCCAAGGCTTCATGCACCCATTATGGTGGCTTCAAAGTCTGAAATCATCACTTGTAACTCCGTTCTTGTTCCCCTTAGCATGGCATTATCTCCATGCTTGTTCTTGCTCAATGTCCATCCTTCTCCAAGCTAGGGCCTTCATTTGTAAGCAAAACAAGTGTATCCAATTTAGGCAGCATCATATTCTCATGAACATTAGAATCATTACCAAGAAAGCGAAAGTACGATAATTTAATTGGCGTCATGCGAGCTCTAGTAATTGGTCCAGTATATGTAGCAGTAGGGGCTGTGGGTGTAACAATGGTATTGATGTCCTCATCACCCGGACATCCGGCACCATGCCCCGGACATCCGGATCTTCCTGAAGCCACGGACATCCGACCCCTTCGCCCGGAAATCCGGCCCCTCCATCACCGAATGCATCTGGAAGACCCAGGCCAGCCCGGACATCCGGCCTCCCAGCCCGGACATCCGGCCCATCCCGAAGCCCCGGACATCCGGCCCGTCCCCCGGACATCCGGCCTCGCCTGTGTGTGAACAGTAAAGGGCCGAAGCCCATGTACCCTTTCGCCCCCGTAGACTATATATACTCCATCCCCTTCCTCTTTCTAGGGTTAGCTTAGGTTTAGCTCATGTTTGTGTGAGAGCCTTGCTCATCCACTTGGTTACTTCTCCTCGGAGCTCAGGACCTCTTCGGAGAAGATCCCCCAAGCGGATTCAAGACCACCTTCTAGGGTGGACCCCATCAAGACCTCCTCTCGGAGAAGAACAACTACTCGTGTATCCTTACCTTTGTTGATTGTGGATCATATGTACCTCTTTGTGTTCAGTGATCTAGCACCTGTGTGATTGATTCCTTGTTGGTTGAGCGATCTCTCTCTCGTTTCCTCCGTGTTTCCCTTTGTTCTTCCGCGTGTTCTTCGTGATTCCCCGTAGGATCCACTCCAAACGTGAAAGATCATCCACGTAGGGTTCCGCCCTACATCATAGAGCCAGGCTTGCCACGCCTGAATCAGATTCCTCTTCAGACTACACCTCTGCCTCCTCAGATGCATACTCCTCCTCCGAATCCATCTCCTTGCCAACAAACGCACGAGCCTTGCTGGATGAGCTCTTCTTGTGTGATGAAGACTTCGACAAAGACTTAGAAGAAGACTTTGATGATTTCTTCTTCTTCTTGTCACCAGAATCATATTCCTTGCTCTTCTTCTTCTTCTTGGTCTCATTGTCGCACTATGGACACTCAGAGATGTAGTGACCAGGTTTCTTGCACTTGTGTCATGTTCTCTTCTTGTGATCACGAGTGGAAGCTTCATCATTTCTGATGAGGACATCAATACCATTGTTACACCCACAGCCCCTCTGCTACATATCTTGGACCAATTACTAGAGCTCACATGACGCCAATTAAATTATCGGTACTTTCGTTTCTTGGTAATGATTCTAATGTTCATGAGAATATGATGCTGCCTAAATTGGATACATTTGTTTTGCTTACAAATGAAGGCCCTAGCTTGGAGAAGGATGGACATTGGAGCAAAAACAAGCATGGAGATAATGCCATGCGCAAGGAGAACAAACGGAGTTACAAGTGATGATTCCAGGACTTTGAAGCCACCCTAATGAGTGCATGAGGCCTTGGACGAAATATACAAGATGCCACTTCATAATATTCGTCCATAGGCTATTCTAGGTGCTGCGTCACCTTATTATTGGGCCAGGCCCATGTAATTTCGAAATACTTAAGTATAGGCTGTTTTAGAGTCCGTATGTGTGGGGAAACAAGAGTTAGGGTTGATTTGGGACCCCTCCACCAAGGGCCACGAAATTCCCCTCTTCCTCCATATATACAGCCCTTAGGGCATCGTTTAGACCTTGGGTTTTGTTTAGATTAAAAGTTCGCCATAGCTGCAACCCGCGTGCTTCGTTTGTGTTCAACGACGGACAAAGGCGTCACATAACCCCACCTTGATCAATAAAGCTTTCATCTTATATTCGCAATATCCAGATTGCAATCTCAGTTTCTTGCTTGTTCTTCGTTTGCTCGCAGGAAACAGCCCTCGTGGTCAGGTTGATCGTGCTCGGCGTGGTCAATAACCCTCGGAAGTTGGTTTAGCGATTGCTAAAGCGCTGACGTCTCAAGACGTTAAGTAGTCGGATCGTCAAGGTCGACTCCCACCGAAACGATAGCCACCATCTCATCGAAACATCGGGACACCTTTGCCTCTATCAATTTCTTGAGCTGGATCTTGAAGAGTTTCTGAAGCGTTTCTTCATGGTGAACTTCTGGAACTTCTTCACAAGCATAGCAAGCTCCTTTCCAATGTCTTCAGGATCCTCAGAACCGCAGTCAGATTCTTCTTTACATGCAGAAACAACCACTGCCTTCAAAGCACGAGTTCGGCCATAGTTGGGACCATAGATATCTCTTTTCACACATAACTGGAACTCATGTGTGTTGAGCCTCTCAAGTATGTCAGACGGATCGAGAGTCTTGAAGTCAGGGCGTTCTTGAATCATCAGGGCCAGGGTGCCAAATGAGCTATCAAGCAATCTCAGAAGCTTCTTGAAGACTTCGTGCTTGGTGATCTCAGTGGTGCCGAGTGCGCGAAGCTCATTTGTGATATCAGTGAGGCGATCAAACGTGAGCTGGACATTCTCATTGTCATTTCTCTTGAAGTGGTTGAAGAGGTTGCAAAGAACATCAATCCTTGAGTCTCTCTGGGTTGAGACGCCTTTGTTGACCTTGGAGAGCCAGTCCCAGACTAGCTTCGCAGTTTCCAGAGCACTCACACGGCCATATTGTCCTTTGGTCAGATGACCACAGATGAAGTTCTTGGCAGTCGAGTCCAGTTGAATGAACCTCTTGACATCAGCAGCAGTGACACCTTCACCGACCTTGGGAACGCCGTTCTTGATGACATACCAGAGGTTGACGTCAATGGCTTCAAGATGCATACACATCTTATTCTTCGGTAGGGGTGTCGGTGCCATCGAAGGCGAGGCACGTGGGGAGACTTTGATTATCCCTGCAGTCGACATAGCTAAAACTCCAGGTGGTTAAACAGAATCACACAGAACAAGGGAGCACCTTGCTCTGATACCAATTGGAAGTGCTAGTTATCGACTAGAGGGGGGGTGAATAGGCGATTTTCATGAAAGTCTTCAAAACACAGGGGCTTTGAAGACAAACCGTAGAAATGAACCTATTGATATGCAGCAGAAGGTAGACTACACTAGACAAACCATAGTCAAGTAAGCAATGATGTGAAAGCACGAATACTATCAGCAGCTAGGTAGTATGGATCAAGATGGAAGATAGTATGAAGCCAAATAGCAAATAGTCTTTACACAGTGAAGCCAATAAGTTCAAGCAATCAGGCAATGACTTCACGAAGACAAACTGTAAAGTAAAGAGATGGGAAGGATAGAACCAGTTGCTTGGAGAGGACATGTATTTGGTAGACCAGTTCCAGTTGCTGTGACAACTGTACATCTGGTTAGGGAGGCTGAGATTCAACTCAGAAGACCGTGTCTTCGCCTTATTCCCCTTGAGCTAAGAACACACAGTCCTCTCCTAATCACTCTGGTAAGTCTTGAAGGTTGACTTCCAAACCTTCACAGACTTCGTTCATTGGCAATCCACAATGGCTCTTGGATGCTCAGAACGCGACGCCTAACCGGCTGGAGGATTCACAGTCCTCAAGTGTAACAAGTCTTGAATCACGCGACGAGAAAGACTTGATGATGCCTAACACTCTTTGGCTCTGGGTGTTTTGGGCTTTGTCCTGCAAGGATCTCTCTCTCAAATGCTTGAGGTGGGTTGCTCTCAAAGCGACAAAAGTCGTGCACTAACTCTGGCGAGACACCAATTTATGGTGTAGGGGTGGGCTATTTATAGCCAGGAGGCAACCCGACCTGATTTGTCCGAAATGACCCTGGGTCATTAAGGAATTGACACGTGTCCAAGAGTCAGATTTCAAACACACGCGACAGCTTGACTTGGGCTACAAATAAAGCTGACTCATCCAGCTCTGGATAAGATTTGCTCTCATTGTCTTCGCTCGAAGACATAGGATTTGGTTGAGCATCATATCAGTCACTCTGACTTTGTTCACTTGGACCCCACTTAACAGTATGGTGGTTCCTTTGACTCAACAAAGAAGAAAAGGAAACTACGAAACAACTATGTCTTCGTACTCCATAGTCTTCACGTGATGTCTTCTCATGTCATAATCTTCAGTGTGAATATCTTCACAGACCACCATTGTCTTCAATGTCTTCACACATTTTTAGGGGACATCTCTGGAAGATAAACTGAATCAATATGGGACTACTACCTATGTTATCCTGCAATTCTTATAAACACAGTAGTCCCTCAACCAAGTTTGTCGTCAATACTCCAAAACCAACTAGGGGTGGCACTAGATGCACTTACAGATACGGTTGTAATTCATTCTCATTCCTTGCATGGGACCTAAACATGCACCCATGGACATAGGTATGATTTTTCTAGCCATTTTGGTGAACTGGGGCATGTATTTCTAGTTCAGATTTGAATTATGGACATTAAATGCCTAGGACCCTGAATTAATGTACAAAAAGGCCAAACGAACCTGTCGGTGCAACAAACCTTGGCATATGTTGCCCGGACTGTACACGGGCTCAAGAGCGAGATTGCAGCATCCAAGACAAGGCCAAGAAGAAGAGATGGCTCTTTGAGAAATCAAGGGGTGAATCAAGAAGACCAATACCAACCAAAACTGCAAGATATCACTATGGAGAAACCTCCCATGTCGGGCAGGCGAGCCTGGCGAGGTCGATGTCACCCCAAAGACAAGTCTCAAGACTCCCCCGGCAGGCTTGCCGGGGACGCCAAGGGCGGATTACCCCGCCAAGGCTCCACCGCTCCACCTAACAGCAATGCAAGTCACATATCGGTGCGGTGTGGAGCCCGCAGGTGACTAAGTGGCTGTCATTTGGCATGTGGCAGCCATTTATGAGGAAGAACACCCCTAAATGACACCCATCCAAAAGGCATGTCACGCAGACAGGCGAGAAGGTGGCTGAATGGCACGGTTAGGCTTGCCGGGCTACACCCGCGATGTGACACTAAGCGGTGCATTTAATGCGCTTTGTCTTGTCTGCAGAATTAGGTACGATAGGACTATTTGCTTTCTAATCAGTACGTAATGAATGATTTGCCATTCTGGTGACCCCTTGACCTATAAAAGGAGGGTCGTGGCAACCTTAGAAAGGATTCGGACCCTTGTACACTCACACGCACGTAGCTGCTCTCACCCTGAGGCGACCTTGCCAGGCTAGAGCACTAAGTCTCCACCATGGTCCTCTCATCAATCCACCAAAGCAGGAGTAGGGTTTTACGCCTCGCGGCGGCCCGAACCTGGGTAAAAACTGCCCATATCATCACTACTGTGCTGCCATATGCTCTCCACTCTTTGTGCAACGCGCTCTTCCCCCTTGCCGAACCACAAGGGGCCGATGGCCCCATAGGTGGCCGTGTTATACCACGACATCTTTGGCATGCTAGGTAGGGGGAAGCGCCTATGCGAACCCGAGGGTGTAAGCAGCGTGTCATCTTCATCGTTTTCTTCATCGATGGCTTCATCATCCGTGGGGCCCAAGAAAAGTCCGGTGCCAGAGCTTACCCGTCCATCTCGAAAGCCACCTCGCATGTGGCCACTGATGCCATCGGGGCTACAGGGACGCACGGGGACGTGGGCGCTGCGGGGGATGTGGCTGGCGCAGGCGACGTCGTCACCATTCCCCCTGCGGTCGAAACGGGAGCGGTAGGCAACAAAGAAGTACAACGTCAACATCATCCGAGTGGCCATGCTCCACAAGATGCGGGTGGAGAGAATATTCCATCTCCGCCTCTCCGCCCACCCCAAGGACGCAGCCGCAGTGATGGCGCTCGCTTTGGAGTGAACCGCAACCCTCTAGCCGCCCCTACTGCGGGTGCGGCTACAGGGCAAGCGCTGCCCCCAGGACACGTTAGCTGAGACGAAGTGCCAAATGGGGTCACCAATCCCCAAGCGCATCCACCTTATCGCCACACCACCCTGGCGACCGGCTCACGGCGACGAGAACACGGCGCCGTCACTACCGGCACCATCAGAAGCCATGCGATGTCGCGATCTACATCGGCGTGTATGCCAAGCACCGCTTCAGAAGCCATGGCGCGGGCCCAACTCCTGTTGAGATTTCTTCCGCCGGCCGATCAGATGGATGAGTGGAGAGCCACCACTCAGAGCTTGATTGGTTTCACTGAGGCGGGAGGATCATAGCGGGCAAGCCCACCACAGCCTCCACAGGCGGCGACAACGGCTCAAGCCGCTGGCCGTACCGAAGGGGCCATCCCCATGGTGCAATCCCCACCATGGTAGCTAGCACAGGGGCCGCAGCCAGAGCCACGCGACCAAGAACCGGATGACGTATCGATGGCTTCATTCGATCCTCGGGCACGTCGAGACCAGCGATGAGTCCTGGAAGACAGGCGGAGGGAAGACGCGCGCGTCACCATCGAATGACGCCGTGAAACCCACCGCCAGTCTGATAGGCGCAATGGCCCCGACGTCGACGAGCCCATGCCCGGTGGAGACGGATACCTGCCTTTCGAGGTTGGGTGCCCCGCCTTCACTCTCGAGATGCGGCAAGTGCATTGGCCATATGCCCGTACGTTCAAGCCAGAGATACCAGAAAAATATGATGGAAGACTGAACCCGGCAGAGTTCTCGAGCATCTACACCATCGCTGTTCAAGCCGCCGGAGGAAGAGATGAGAATGTATTCGCCAACTACTTCCCTTTGGCACTCAAGCCAAATGTGAGGTCATGGCTGATGCACTTGCCGGAGAACTCCATCTCGACCTGGGCTGACCTGTGCCATGAGTTTGTTGGCACCTTCATAGGCGGGCATCAATAGCCAGGCGGCCCAACGACTTGCAGCTCCTCCCATAGAAGGAAAGAGAGAGTTTGCGGAAGTGCATGCAGAGATTTAGCCGGGTGCATAGGAACATCCTAGACACCCACCCGACAGCTGTGATAGTTGCATTCCAGACCAATGTACGCAACCACAAGATATGTTCCAAGATGAATGTACGGTTGCCCGAGACTGTGAATGAGCTGTTCACTTTGGTGGATAAGTGTGCCCGAACAGAGGAGGGGAGGTGACTCCTCGGAGAAGAAGATGGTGTCGATGTCGACTCAGAGGACGACGACGACTCCACCAATCAGAAGAAGAAGAACAAGAAGTGCAATAAGAAGCGAAAGGATAAAGAAGTGCTGGCTGTTGAAGGATCAAACACTCCTAGTACCGGCAAGAAGGCCAAGACCAAGGTTCCCGGCAAGGATGTTGCCACGTGCATTGATTTCTGGGAAGCCGCGGTTGCCGAGAAGGCTGGGAAGGCCGACGGGCCGTACTGCCAGATCCATCGGACCAAGGGCCACGATCTTCAAGAGTGTTATCAGGTTGAGCAACTCGTCAAGAAGCAGAAGGCTGAGTACGAGAAGCGTGACAAAGAGAGAGACCAAGATGGCATTGGCAGAAAGGGCCGAGGTGGCAGAGGAGGTCGTCCCGGCAAGGACCCTCAGTATCAAGGGAAACCTGCGAGAGGCCGTGAGAAGAAGGAATGCAATGACGGGAGTGATGAAGAAGATGAAGAGGAAACCAGTGAGCGGGAGTTCCAGAAGGCCACTGACGCCTTGTGCACTCCTCTCACCGCCAGCTTAAACAATGGGTGCGTGAGGTCAATGTCGTGGAGCCAGTGGCAGATTCTCAAAAACCACTCCAGTGGTCCCGCACACCCATCATCTTTGATGAAAAGGATCACCCTGACCGCACCACCACGGTAGGGTGTTTGCCATTGTTGGTTTCACCAACGATCCGCAACCTCAAGGTCACAAATATGTTGGTTGATGGCGGGGCCGGATTGAATCTGATTTCTCCTAAGGTCATCAGCAAGCTCCTGATATCAGATGAAGAGCTCAAGGTTACTGGTACTTTCCAAGGGATCAACCCCGGCAAGAGTTGTCCTAATGGGAAGACAACACTGCCGGTAACGTTCGGGGGGTGGGTATTAAATTACCAGACTGAGAAGATCGTATTTGATGTGGTTGACCTCCCCTGCCGTACAATGGAATCCTTGGTCGCCCAGCCCTGGCAAAATTGATGGCGGCATCCCACTATACCTACAACACGCTGAACATGCTAGGCCAATGGGCGTCATTTCCATTCCATCAGACAAGAAGGACGTGATCATATGCATGGACAAGATGTATCGAGAAGCAGTTGTTGCTTAGGCCATCGAAGCTACCGCTGCCGCCAAGTAAATAAGAAAGGGAAGAGAGCTAGCAAGGATGCCAGCAAAGAATACGGGAAGCGCGCCTCTTCGGAGTGCGCTGCGCCTGTAGATGACTTGCCGGAGAGTTCCAATAGCAAGAGATCAAAGATTATTGCACCTGCTGTGAGAAGGTCCGGGCAGGGCTGGTTGGCGCTGATGGTACATTTACTATCAGTTCCATCCTCGACGACATATAGGAAAGCGCGCTCATTGCCTTCCTGTGAGCGAATGTCGATGTGTTTGCTTGGCAGCCATTTGACATCCTCGGTGTTCCCTGGGAGGTAATCGAGCACCACCTTGATGTTTGCCCACATGCCTGGCCCGTCAAACAGAAGGTCCAAAAGCAAGCTTTGGAGGGAAAGCAGTTTATTGCCGAAGAGATCAAGAAACTTGACATGGTTGGCAAATCCAGTGGTAGTGCGCAAGGCGAATGGGAAATGGAGGCTTTGCATAGAATTCACAGTTCTGAATAAAGCGTGCCTGAAGGACCCATTCCCCTTGCCGCGCATTGACTAGATTGTGAATTCCACCTCTGGGTGTGACCTGCTCTCCTTCCTGGATGCCTACTCCGGGTACTGCCCGATTTTCATGTCCAAGGAAGATGAAGAGAAGACCGCATTCATAACCCCATGCGGCACGTACTGTTTTGTACGGATGCCCTTTGGGTTAAAAAGCGCTAGATCCACTTTTGCAAGAGCATTCCAGATTGGCTTTGAGTCCTAGCTACACAGGAATATTGAAGCCTACATGGAAGATATAGTGGTAAAAACCAAGGACAAATCGACTCTCATTCAGGACTTGGAAGAGACCTTTGCTGATGCGGAGCATCCTACGATCATCCCCATGTACACTCGAGCATATGCCATTGGACCTAAGGTGAACCCGTTCCTACATGCTTCCCCTTTCCACTCGTACGAGACATGGTTGCTACCTAATGCAAAGATGCTACATGTGTTTAAGAACCAAGGAGACGACCATGGAGATGCTCGAGGCATACGCCAAGCCCACACGGAAGCGGATCAAGAAGTGCCTCAAGTGGAGTCACCGCGGAGCTACAGCGGCCGGACATCCGGCAGGAGCCCGGACATCCGGCGCCACCAACTAGAAGAAGACCAGAGAGAGATCGAAGCCAGGCGACTCTACAGCGGCCGGACATCCGGCCGACCCCCGGACATCCGACGCCCATGACGGGTCGGACATCCGGCGCTGCCCGGAAATCCGGCGCACGCTATCCAGAGAACAGAAGCATCGGCCAATCCAGCCCGGACATCCGGCCCGCTAGCCCGGACATCCGGCACCTCGTGAAGGCCCGGACATCCGGCCCGACGCCCGGACATCCGGCCTCCCCTGCCTGCGTGCAGTGCATCCGGGCCGAGGCCCATGTACCCCTTCGCCCCTTAGACTATATATTGATGTAGGACGGAACCCTACGTGGGCGATCTCTCACATTGGAGCGGATCCTACGGGGAATCACGAGGGACACGCGGAAGAACAAGAGGGAAAACACGGGGAAAACGAGAGAGAATGCACTCAACCGACAAGAAATCAATCACACAAGTGCTAGATTATCGAACACATAGAGTGGCACAAGGTTCAAGATCAACAAAGGTAATGATACACGAGTAGCCGTTCTTCTCCGAGAGGAGGTCTTGATGGGGTCCACCCTAGAAGGGGTCTTGAATCCGCTTGGGGATCTTCTCCGTAGAGGTCCTGATCTCAGGAGAAGTAGCCAAGTGGATGAGCAAAACTCTCACACCAAAATATGAGCTAATCCAATGCTAACCCTAGAAAGAGGAGGGGATCAAGTATATATAGTATCGGGGCGAAGGGGTACAAGGGACAAGTCCCGGAGGCACTTCACGCAGGAGGGAGGCGGACGTCCGGCGTCGGGCGGATGTCAAGGCCATGAGGCGCCGGATGTCGGGCTCTCAGCCCGGATGTCCGGCTGGGGCGACTGCGTTCTCGAGAACCAGGTGAGGGCGGTTCGGGCTTCAGGCCGGATATCCGGGCTGGGGGCCGGATGTCCGGGCTTGGACGCTGGATGTCCGGGCCCTGGAGATCTGGCCAGTTTTGATGAGGCTGCGGTAGAGGCTCCAGGGGCCGGATGTCCGGGGCCTCGAAGCTGATCTTGGCCTTCTCCGTCGGTTCTCTTCATCCATGGACTTGGCGGCTTGTCCGTCTTCACGTGCATCCTCGGGAGGTTCCCCTTGACACCTAATCATGCATAGCATATCGGACTTAGGTAGTAGTCATGTCTCGAGTGGATCATATGGGATATCAATAAGGAAAGAGGTCACCTCGTACTCGAGAGCTCTAGCTCTAGCTCGTGTCATGGGTCCTTTGGCTCTTGATGAGACGGTTGTAGGTCCATGGGGATGCTCGTGGGATGCTCCGCATCATCTCCCCCCCCCCCTTGGGAGAGATCCGACCTCGGATCAAAAGCTTCATCTCCATGGAATGGTGCGAGGTCCTTGACGTTGAAGATATCGCTCACGTTGTATTTGTCTCGAGGTAGGTCGATCTTGTAGGCGTTGTCGTTGTAGCGTGCTAGCACCTTGAAAGGTCCATCGGCTCTAGGTAGAAGCTTGGACTTGCGTTCTTTGGGGAAGCGGTCCTTGCGAAGGTGTAGCCACACGAGATCACCAATGTTGAAGACGATGGGTTGCTTGTTGGCGTTGAGCTTGTTTGCTTGACGTTGTACTTGGCGCTCAATGGTGTGCCTTGTATCTTCGTGCATCTTCTTGATGTAGCTTGCTCGTTCACTTGCATCCATGTTGGTGCGCTCTTGGAGAGGAAGTGGTAGAATGTCCAATGGGGACAACGGGTTGAAACCGTAGACGACCTCGAAGGGGGACTTGCCGGTAGTTGAATGTCTTGCACGATTGTAGGCGTACTCGGCGATGGGTAGGCATGCTTCCCACTCCTTGATGTTCTTCTTGATCAAGACACGGAGTAGAGTGGATAGTGTGCGGTTCGTCACCTCCGTTTGGCCGTCGGTTTGAGGATGGTATGCCGAGGAGAACAAGAGCTTGATTCCGAGCTTGGCACATAGGGTCTTCCAAAAGTAACTCAAGAACTTGACGTCACGATCGGAGACGATTGTCTTTGGTACGCCATGGAGTCGCAAGATTTCCCTACAAAAGAGATTTGCAACATGTGAAGCATCGTCTATCTTGTTGCAAGGAATGAAATGTGCCATCTTAGAAAATCTATCCACAACAACAAACACGGAGTCCTTGCCATTTTGAGTCCTAGGTAAACCAAGTACAAAATCCATACTAATGTCTTCCCATGGTTGATATGGAATAGGAAGAGGCATGTAAAGACCATGAGATTGAGCTTTAGACTTAGCTTTGCGACATGTATAGCATCGGTTGGTGAAGCGTGAGACGTCGGGAACATCTTGGGCCAAAAGTAGTTTGTGGATAGCGTGGCGAATGTCTTGTCGCGTCCAAAGTGTCCCATGAGTCCGCCTCCATGAGCCTCTTGCAAAAGGAGCAAACGAAGAGAAGACTCAGGAATGCAAAGTTTGTTAGCTCTCATAAGGTAACCATCCTTGAGGTAATATTGTTCCCAAGACGTATGCGTCAAACACTTAGCATAAGGAGAAGCAAAAGATGGATCATGCTCATACAAGTCTTTTATATGCTCAAAACCAATAACATTCAATTCAAGTTGAGTGACAAGCATGCATATGCGTGAAAGCGCGTCGGCAACTACATTTTCTTTACCCTTAATGTACTTGATCACATAAGGAAAGGATTCGATGAATTCACTCCATTTGGCATGATCGGTATGGATGACAAACTCATGAGGTCTAAGGTAATGTTCCCAAACATGTAGCACACGCACTGAAGCATACAATTCTTTGTCATAGATGGGATAATTAAGTTGAGCACCGGAGAGTTTTTCACTAAAATAAGCAATGGCTCGTTTTTCTTGCATCAAAACTCCGCCAATTCCGGTACCACTTGCATCACAATGAACCTCAAAAGTTTTGTCAAAATTGGGCAAAGCAAGAATCGGAGCATTAGTAAGCAAAGACTTGAGTTCATCAAAAGCGGTTGATTGCAAAGTTCCCCAAACAAAGGGAGTATTCTTCTTGCTTAAAGCATGCAAAGGAGCGGCAATTGTGCTAAAATCTTTCACAAAGCGACGATAGAAACCCGCAAGACCAAGAAAACTTCGCACTTGTTGCAAATTGGTGGGTTGGGGCCAAGTTTTAATTGCTTCAATTTTAGATTCATCAACATGGACACCCTTTGAGGAAACAACAAACCCAAGAAAACCACTTTGTCAACTCCAAAAGTGCATTTTTCAAGTTTGCATAAAGGCTTTCCTTGCGAAGAGTTTGCAACACAGATTTTACATGATTGATGTGCTCTTTCATGGTTTTGCTAAACACAAGAATATCATCAAAGTAAACCACAACAAAGACTCCAATATAAGAACGAAGCACATGATGCATAAGACGCACAAAAGTACCGGGAGCTTCCGAAAGACCCATAGGCATCACTAACCACTCATATAAACCAAATTTGGTTTTGAAAGCAGTTTTCCATTCATCACCCTCTTGTATGCGGATTTGATAATATCCACTTTTAAGATCAATTTTTGAGAAAAAGTTGGCTCCACTAAGTTCATCAAGCATATCATCTAAGCGAGGAATGGGATGCCTATATCGGACGGTAATAGCATTGATAGGTCTACAATCGGAACACAAGCGGAAACTTCCATCGGGCTTAGGCACAAGAATAACCGGAACGGCACAAGGGCTTAGGCTTTCACGTACATGGCCGTTGTCGATGAGTTGTTGTACTTGTCGTTGAATTTCCTTTGTTTCTTCGGGATTCACTCGGTATGGAGCTTTGTTTGGTAGAGGCGCTCCGGGGATGAGGTCGATTCGATGCTCAATGCCTCGAAGAGGAGGTAGACCCGGAGGTAGCTCATCGGGAAAAACATCTTGAAATTCCTGCAAAAGAGATTGAAACACCAAAGGTAGCTCGTGAATGGTGTTAGTTTTTGGTTCTCCATCCTTGCACACTAGGACAAAGTGCATCACGGTAGATGGGTTCTCACACACTTCTCTCATCTCACTTTTGGTGGCAAATAGAATGAGGTTTTTCTCTCTAGGCGAAGAGTCGCTCGAATTTGGCTTGTGGCTCTCACTCAATTTTGGGTGGATCACTTTCTCACTCTTTTCTCTATGATGTGTGGCTTGCTTTTCGGCTATCACTTGACTAGGAGACATAGGTCGTAGCACATATTCTTTCCCTTTCATCTTGAAGCTATAGTGATTGGTACGCCCATTGTGTATGACACCACGGTCGAATTGCCATGGTCGACCAAGAAGTAGGTGACAAACGGTCATTGGGACCACATCACATTCCAATGTGTCTTCATAAGCACCAATTTTGAAGGAGACTTGGACCGTATGCTCGACTCGTATAGTGCCGGAGTCACTTAGCCATTGAACCTTGTAGGGGTGCGGGTGCTTCCTCTTAACCAATTGGAGCTTGGAGCATAGTTCTTCACTTGCCAAGTTGTGGCAACTACCTCCATCGATGATGACCTTGATGGACCGTCCATTGATGCCGGCTTTTGTGTGGAAGATGTGGCATCGTTGGTCTTCTTCTTGTTGATGTTGAAGAGTCAAGACCTTGGAGACAACGAGGCGGGCTCGAATCCTCATCACAAAAGACTTGATCATCTTCATCTTCATTCACTTGCGGTGCATGGCCACTTGCTCAAGGGCTTCCATCTCCTCTTCACTCATGGAGTCATATGTGCCATCGTCGTTGAGGATCATGGTGCGCTTGTTGGTGCATTCAGATGACTTGTGGCCTCGGCCGCAAGTGAAACACTTGAAGGAGCTTGTCTTGATGGTCTCATCGGTCGGAGTAGAGGATGAAGCATGCGGCTTGAGGTTACTTGTAGTAGGAGGAGGAGGACTTGAACTTGTCGAGGTCTTCTTGTAACTTGACTTGTCGTCGTTTCTTGAAGAAAGCTTGGTTGATGTAGATGTTGGAGGAGTCGTTGAAGCTTGGTTGTTGGAGAAGCCGTAGGTCTTGGATGAGTACTTGGCGTACTTGAAGTCATCTTGCACTTGGCGTTCCGCCTTTGTAGCTTGATGCACGAGCTCAATGAGGGATGAGTATGGTTGGAAGTCGGCGATCTTCTTAATGGGATGATTGAGTCCATTCAAGAAACGTGCCATAGTTTGCTCAACATCTTCCTTGACATTAGCTCAAATCATGGCTATCTCCATTTCCTTGTAGTACTCTTCAACACTCTTTGTTCCTTGCTTGAGTAGTTGGAGTTTCTTGAAGAGGTCGCGGTTGTAGTAGGTTGGCACAAAATGTGCTCGCATGACATCCTTCATTTGAGCCCAAGTGGTGATTGGAGGTTCACCTCTTGCTTGTCGTCGCTCAATGATTTGTTCCCACCATATGAGCACATAGTCTTGGAACTCAAGTGAGGCCATAGCGATTTTCTTTGCTTCATCGTAGTTGTGCAACCGGAAGATTTTCTCAACCTTCAATGCCCATGAGAGGTAATCTTCGGGGTCATTGCTTCCATTGAACTTGGGCATGGTGAATTTTAGCTTGCCGTAGCGTTGCTCTTCATTGTGTTGTTGGCGATGTTGATGATGACGTCCTTGACGTGGATTGTAATCGTCTTCATGTTGCTCTTGGCGCGGAGGAAGACCATGATCAACTTGCTCTTGTTGAACTTGAGGTTGAGGTGGAGCTTGACGAGCTTGTGGAGGAGCTTGAGGAACTTGACGTTGTACATGAGGTTGGTAGTTCCTCTCTTGGATTTCTTCTCGTAGGGCTTCCTCTTGGTTGCGCCGTTCGCGATTGCGATTGGCGAAGGCTCTACTTGATTCTTGAAGGGCACGGTGCGCCTCAAGAGCTTGCGCTTCACGTTGTTGTTGTTGAAGACGTTGAGCCTTGGCGTCTTGTTCGTCTTGGTGTAGACGCGCTCGTTCTTCCTCTTGTTGGCGACGAAGACGTTGTCGTTCTTGAGCTTGAGAAAAAGCCTCTTGGTTTGATTGAGGACGAGGAGCTTGATCATCAACTTGCTCTTGTGAATGCTTGTCATGTAGCGGGTTGCGAGATGCATGACGGTCTTGGCGAGCGGCACGACGAAGAGTGTTCGACGTAGGTGTACTTGAGTCGTAGAAGCTGTCGTCGGAGTGTCGACTCGAGCGGCTCCGTCTTGATGATGAAGAAGTTGAATGATGGCGGTTTCTCATCAAAGCGCGGATCTCGTCCATTCTTGCATCGTTCTCTTGCTTGTGAGCCTCGAACTTGTTATCGAAGTAGTCTCTTGTACGTTGCTTGGAGAGTCACAAGTCGGTGGCGAGGTTGTCGATGCGGTCGCTCATTGCTTGTTGTTCTTGGTGCAATGCTCGTTGTGCACCAAAGAGGTGGCTCTTGGTGACGTATGAAGACATTTCGTCGTCTTGCTCGATGAAGAGTGGGTTGGTAGAAGAACTTGGCCTATCCATCATTCCAAGCAAAATGTGAGTGGTAGAACGGAAAAGAACTTATACCAATGTACCTTTGACCGATGTTGAAAATGAATCAAGTTCACTCAAATGCGGACAATGAAATAGCACTCTCGGTACCGATTCTTGTCGGTTCTCACACCTACACAAATAAAAGCTTATGGTGGAGCTCGGTTAGGATGGTGGCACAAAATTTGATGCAATTGTAAGTGAGACTCAATAAAGTTGGAAATGATTCACAAATTTGCAAATGCAACAAGTAGACCAATAGCAATATATAGTACACGGAAACACACGCGCAAATAGATAATATGGGGTTATGCAACCAAGGATGAGCCAAAATGTGGAATTCACCAAGATGCTCTTGTTGCACAACACTAGAGAGACGCTAGCACGATTGCACAATAGGCGGATACGAACTTGTGCACAACCTACTAAGCAAAAATGCAACGACTTCTATCCCAAGTATGCTATATGTATGGTGTTTCGATGTGTTGATCCAAGATGATCAAGTATGACAATCTTAATGTTGTATGATGTTATGGTTCTTGCTCATAAGCTCTTTGCTTATCTTTCTCTCTTTGCTTAAAAGCTTGATTGGCTCGTTCTCTTTTGAGCTCTTTTCTCATGCAAAACTTCACGAACCAAGATAGCAATTGTGTATGCGATGACAACTTTGTGACACACAAGTTGATGTGAAGATATGCACCACTTTTGTATGGTATGTATGCTATGGAGTATGATCACTAATGTGCACAAGTCACGTTGCCGGCAATACTCAATGGCTAGTCTCGATGGGTAAGCAACGCAAAAGATGGGCTATGATGGTTATCAATGCAATTGCAAGTAATGACAAAGGTGTCGACGATGTTACCGTCCTTGGCGAAGATGAGCGGTGGTGATGTTGATGTTGAACCGTACCTAGATAGCCGAAACACAAAAGGATACAGAAAACTCCAACTCAAATTTTCAAGGCGAAATTTGGCAACGTTGTCGGAATTGGTATTGGAAAAGGCTATGGTGGTGTTATGCGGAAGTTGTGGGGGTGTATGGAAATGTGTGTGGGCACGGGACAAAATCTGGCGAAAGTTAGGCGGTGATCGGGGTGGTGGATGGGATTGCTGCTACCAGGGGCCGGAAATCCGGGCAGGCCGGATGTCCGGGGCGCCGGATGTCCGAGCTGATCGGGCCGGATGTCCGGGCTGCTCGGGCCGGATGTCCGGGCTCGAAGAACACCGCGAGGAGAGGTCAAATCGGATCAAAATTTGGGCGAATTTGTGGATGGAAATTGGGGAAAAGATGGGGGAATGCTAGATCTACCTGCAACACACGAAATCCACAGATCAAATCCAACAAAACATCATCACACTAACAAATCACAAAAATTTTTGGGGCTATTTTTGTGGGGAATTTTCGAAATTGGGACAAAAACAACAAAATCAAGCTAGAAAAAGAGGGGTAGGGGCTCCAATAACGTGATCAACGTGGCTCATGATACCATAGATGATGTAGGGCGGAACCCTACGTGGGCGATCTTTCACGTTGGAGCGGATCCTACGGGGAATCACGAGGGATACGCGGAAGAACAAGCGGGAAAACACGGGGAAAACGAGAGAGAATGCACTCAACCGACAAGAAATCAATCACACAAGTGCTGATAGAGGCAAAGGTGTCCCGTCTTGCGATGAGATGTTGGTTTTCGCTTTGGAGGAAGTCGACTTTGACGATCCGACTACGAACGTGCGAGGACGTCGCGCCTTAGCAATCGCTAAACCAACTCCGAGAGGTTATTGACCACGCCGGAGCACGATCAACCTGACCACGAGGGTCTGTTTCCTGTGAGCAAACGAAGAACAAGCAAGAAACTGAGATTGCAATCTGGATATTGCGAATATAAGATGAAAGCTTTATTGATCAAGGTGGGGTTCTGTGACGCCTTTGTCTGGTCGTTGAACACAAACGGAAACGCGAAGTTGCAGCTATGGCGAACTTTTAATCTAAACAAAACCCAAGGTCTAAACGGTGCCCTAAGGGTTGTATATATGGAGGAAGAGGGGAATTTCGTGGCCCTTGGTGGAGGGGTCCAAATCAACCCTAACTCTTGTTTCCCCACACATACGGACTCTAAAAACAGCCTATACTTAAGTATTTCGAAATTACATGGGCCTGGCCCACTAATAAGGTGACGCAGCACCTAGAATAGCCTCGGACGACATTTATGAAGTAGCATCTTGTATATTTCGTCCAAGGCTTCATGCACCCATTATGGTGGCTTCAAAGTCCTGAAATCATCACTTGTAACTCCGTCTTGTTCCCCTTAGCATGGCATTATCTCCATGCTTGTTCTTGCTCCAATGTCCATCCTTCTCCAAGCTAGGGCCTTCATTTGTAAGCAAAACAAATGTATCCAATTTAGGCAGCATCATATTCTCATGAACATTAGAAACATTACCAAGAAACGAAGGTACGATAATTTAATTGGCGCATGCGAGCTCTAGTAATTGGTCCAAGATATGTAGCAGTAGGGGCTGTGGGTGTAACAATGGTATTGATGTCCTCATCATCCTCCCTTCTTGAAATGAAGTCGTCCTCGATTTGAAGCTCATATTCCTCACCCAAATAAGGCTTCAAATCTGCAATGTTAAAAGTGGGACTAACCCCAAAATCTGCAGCAGCTCAAGTTTATATGCATTATCATTTATTTTTCTAACACCTTAAATGGACCATCAGCACGTGGCATTAGCTTTGATTTTTGCAAATTAGGAAACCTATCTCACATAAATGTAACCAAACAAGATCTCCGGTGCAAAGACAACATGTTTTCTACCCTTATCTCCAAACAAGTTTATATTTAGCATTCATACGCTCAATGTTTTCCTTAGTTATCTCATGCATTTTAAAATCAATTCAGCACGTTCTTTAGCATCAAAATTAACCTTCTCCGAAGATGGAAGAGGCAACAAATCAATAGGTGCACGAGGTAGGAAGCCATACACAATTTCAAAAGGGCACATCTTAGTTGTAGAATGCAATGAACGATTATAAGCAAATTCAATATGAGGCAAGCATTCTTCCCACATTTTCTTATTATTCTTCAAAACAGCCCTAAGCATAGTAGACAATGTTCTATTGACTACTTCAGTTTGTCCATCAGTTTGGGGTGACAAGTAGTACTAAAAAGCAGTTTAGTCCCCAACTTAGCCCATAAACATCTCCAAAAGTGGCTAAGAAATTTAGTATCATGATCTGAAACAATAGTATTTGGCACACCATGCAAGCGAATAATTTCACGAAAGAACAAATCAGCAACATTAACAAAGATCATCGCTTTTATGACATGGTATAAAGTGTGCCATTTTCGAGAATCTATCCACGACAACAAATATGCTATCCTCCCTTCTTTGTTCGAGGTAAACCTAAAACAAAGTCCATAGATATATCCTCCCAAGGAACACTAGGCACAGCAAAGGCATATATAAACCATGAGGATTGAGTCGTGACTTAGCTTTTTGACATGTAGTGCAGCGAGCAACAAAACGCTCAACATCCGCCTCATCTTTGGCCAAAAGAAATGTGTAGCAAGTATATCCTCCGCCTTCTTGACGCCAAAGTGTCCCATTAATCCTCCTCCATGCGCCTCCTGCAACAACAAAAGACGAACAGAGCTAGCAGGAATGCATAGCTTGTTAGCACGGAACACAAAACCATCATTAATAACGAACTTGTTCCATGTTCTTCCTTCTTTACAATTCTGCATTACATCTTTAAAATCAGCATCATGCACATATTGATCTTTGATGGTCTCCAAACCAAATATTTTGAAGTCAAGTTGTGAAAGCATAGTATAGCGACGAGACAAAGCATCAGCAATAACATTTTCTTTACCCTTCTTGTGTTTAATGACATAAGGAAAGTCTCAATGAATTCAACCCATTTAGCATGTCTACGATTCAGTTTAGCTTGACTTTTAATATGTTTCAAAGATTCATGATCAGAATGTATAACAAATTCTTTGGGCCATAAATAATGTTGCCATGTCTCTAAAGTCCGAACAAGAGCATATAATTCTTTGTCATAAGTAGAATAGTTCAGACTAGGCCCACTCAATTTTTCAGAAAAGTATGCAACAGGTTTGCCATCTTGTAATAACACACCTCCTAATCCAATTCCACTAGCATCACATTCAAGCTCAAAAGTCTTATTAAAGTCGGAAGTTGGAGTAAAAGAGCATGTGTCAACTTATCTTTCAATACCGTGAAGGCTTCTTCCGTGCGGTACCCCAAACAAAAGGCACATCCTTTTTGTAAGCTCATTGAGAGGTGCAGCAATGGTGCTAAAGTCTCTCACAAACGCCTATAGAAACCAGCGAGTCCAAGAAAACTCCTCACTTGTGTGACCGTTTTGGGCTGCGGCCAACTCTCAATAGCTTCAATCTTGGCTTTATCAACTTCAATTCCTGTGGAGTAACAACATAGCCAAGAAAAGATACTCGGTCGGTGCAAAAGGTGCACTTCCCAAGGTTACCAAACAAACGTGCATCACGAGAGCATTAAAAACAGCACGTAAATGTTCCAAATGTTCTTCCAAAGATTTGCTATAAATCAGTATATCATCAAAGTAAACTACCACAAATCGTCCAATGAAAGCACGTAAAACTTCGCTCATTAATCTCATGAAAGTACTAGGTGCATTAGTTAACCCAAAAGGCATGACTAACCACTCATATAATCCAAACTTAGTTTTAAATGCTGTTTTCCATTCATCTCCCAATTTCATACGAATTTGATGGTATCCACTACATAAATCAACTTTGGAGAATATTGTAGAGCCACTCAATTCATCAAGCATATCATCTAGCCTAGGAATAGGATGACGATAACGAATAGTAATATTATTAATGCCTCTACAATCAACACACATACGCCGACGTACCATCCTTTTTAGGCACTAGTATAATAGGAACAGCACAAGGACTAAGAGATTCGCGATATAACCTTTGTCGAGCAGCTCCTGTACTTGACGATAATCTCCTTCGTCTCCTCTGGATTGGTACGGTATGGTGCGCGGTTGGGTAGCGATGCACCGGGAATTAAGTCAATTTGATGCTCAATCCTCGAATAGGTGGTAATCCGGTGGCACGTCTTGTGGGAAGACGTCGTGAACTCCTGCAAAATGTTAGTGACAGCGAGGGGCAAAGAGGAAGGCACGTCCTCGAATGAAAATAATGCCTCTTTGCACACAAAAGCATAGCAAACAGATTTGCTAGAATCTAGCTCATCAATATCAGATTTGGTGGCAAATAAACATGCACTTTTCAGTTTAATTTCGAAGCAACATTAGATGGTTTATTATTAGGCTTCATTTGTTGCTCAAATTCTTTTGCCACAATCTGATTGTCACTCTTATTTTTCTCCTGTTTTGCTTTATTAGCTCTATTAATATCATCTTTCAAAATGGAATCAGGAGTCATAGGAAGCAAAGTAATATTTTTATCCTTGTGAACAAGAGTATCTGATTGTTTCTACCATGGTGTACAGAATTTTATCAAATTGCCATGGTCTACCAAGTAATAAGGAACATGCTTGCATAGGTACCACATCACAATCAACATAATCAGCATATGTAGAGATACTAAAATGCACACGAACAGTATGTGTTACCTTAACCTTGCCGCTGTTGTTGAACCATTGGATGTAGTAAGGATGTGGATGTGGTCTTGTGGTGAGAGAAAGCTTCTCCACCATATCCATGCTAGCCAAGTTGTTGCAGCTCCCTCCATCTATGATGACGCGAATAGAACGTTCCTTCACAACTCCTTTGTATGGAACAAGTTATGCCTCTGATTTTGCTCGCTTGTGTAACCTGCACACTCAAAACACGTTGAGCAACTAAACATTCATACTGTCAAGATCTTCAGCAGCCATGTATTGCGTCTCGGGATCGAATCATCTCCACCGTGTTCTTCAT
>JAHIAM010004583.1:0-22067 GCA_021605205.1 Aegilops longissima
GATATCCACCTTTCGGTTAACAACTTGTGCAAAGCGATTCCAAGCAGCGATTCTGAGACTAGTTCTTGTGTAGTTGCATTAGATTTTTCCTTTCTAATTCACTAAACATCTCCATATGAGATCCAATTACTAGGAGGAAATGCAAGAGACCTCGGTTGTGATGATGCACTAGGTCATTAAGAAAGTTTCTATACAAGTTTCTAAAAAATTTCTTAAGAAAAGTTCTCCAAAAGTTCCTATGAAAGAATCCTTTGAAGCATCTTATGCATACAAACGTTTGGCTACTTGTGGAGCCAAAAGCGGACTCCGTATGAGTCGAGATATCCATGTTTGATTAAAACTGGCATAAAGCTGATTCGAGCAGCGATCTGAACTGGTTTGTGGCGCCTCGATTCAATCGTACACGAATCATGCCGCGCAAATGTGTGCGATCAAGATCAGAGACTCACGGGAAGATATCACAACACAACTCTACAAATAAAATAAGTCATACAAGCATCATAATACAAGCCCGGGGCCTCGAGGGCTCGAATACAAGTGCTCGATCATAGAGCGAGTCATTGGAAGCAACAATATCTGATCACGAGACATAAGTTAAACAAGGTGCCATAAGATGGCTAGCACAAGCTGGGATCTGAATCGAAGAAAGGCAGGCCTCTGCCACAGGATCCTCTAGGTCCTCCTGGTAAATCGTCAATCGTGGTACTGCGTAGTAGTAAGCGCTCTCGGAGTAGTAGTGCGTCATAAGCGGCGGCGTGCTGGATCACAGGCTCCATCGTGCGATTGCGATGTCGAGTAGAGATAGGGGAAAAGGGGAACAAAGGCAACCGTGAGTACTCATCAAAAGTACTACTTAAACAAGGAGCTACACTACATATGCATGGATATATGTGTAAAGGCCATATCGGTGGTGAGGCTGCAGAATGCCGAGAATAAGAGGGGATAGCTAGTCTTAAAGACTAAACCACGGACACACATCTTGCCACAGACGGAAGAGGACAACGGAAGTCCTCCAAGTAACATCATATAGCAATAATCCTACCCGGCAATCCCTGCTCATAACCACGAGCGAGAAGCGACCACGGTTATATCGGCACTTGGAAGGTGTGTTTTATCAAGTATCAGGTTCTAGTTGTCATAAGCTCAAGGTACAACTCCAAGTCGTCCTGTTTAGAAGATCACGGCTATCGAATAGATCAACTTCCTGCTGCGGTGCACCATCTTACCTTCTACGCTTGATCCCATTTGGCGGACACACTTTCGGGGTCATGCCGACAGCGTAAAGATCAACACGTCGTCGCAGCCCACCTAGGCACTGTGAGAGGCCAACAGCGGTCTAAACCTAAGCAGCGAAGTGCAGGCCCATCGCCTACGAAACACACCTGCCGTTCGTCTGTGGCCGGAAGCAGACCTAGCCAATGAGCGTTCCAGTCCAATCCGGCTGCGCCCGCTCGTCATTGACGTCGAAGTGCCTTGATACCACCGGCGGGATACCCATAACTACTCCAGCGTAGATGGTTGGTGCGTATAAGCTTCGTAGCCAACAGATCAAATACCAAGACCTCGTTAAGCGTGTTAAGTAACCATGACTTGCCGAACGAGGGCAGGCCCACCTCTCTCCTAAGCGGTCTCACGCCTGCGCTCGCCTCAAAGATCCACTCATGGGTGCTCCATCGATGAAGCCGACTTTAGTCTCCCACATGTATCATGTATAAGTATATAGTATATACCGTGATCAACTCCAGAGTGATCACGGCCCGATAATATAGCATAAGCGGAACCAGACAAGTATGAAGGCCCACGAGATGAAAGTACTAGCATCTATACTAAGCATATAGGATTGCGGTAAAATAACAACTGTGAAGTTACAAGACGAGGCTATGCGATTATAGGAGTGTCGAAAAGCGGTAACATGCTATGCTACTCTAATGCAAGCGGTGTAGATAAGAGTAAGCGATATCTGGTGGTGATCAAGGGGGCTTGCACTGGTTGCTCTGGCAAGAGAGAGTCGTCGACCTTGTGGTCGAGTGGCCGGCGTGCGGCGTCGGCCTCGTGAGTCTCTGAAGAGAAGGGGAAGAAACAATGAATACGGTAACAAATGCATAACGATGCATGACATGCCAAGCGATGCTAAGCGTGCCCTAACGTGGTAAGGAGGGTCTTGGTTTGGGGAAAAACATCAGGAAGTTATCCGGTTCGAAACGTCTGTCAGACGGATGAGCCAGGAGGAGAAAGTTTGCAGAGTTCGATAGGTTAGAGGCGTGTGGTGGGCCGAGCGAATTGCGTATCCGGATTCGTCTCGTCGTTACGAGCAACTTTCATGTTGAAATTATTTTTAATCCGGATTACGGTTAAAAGATATGATTTATAAAGAGATTTTATTAATTTCGGAATTTTAATTAATTATTTAATTAATTTCGAAATTGCATTTATGACATCGACATGATGTCATCTTGGCAAATCATCGATCAGCGGGGTTGACTAAGTCAACCTGACAGGTGGGTCCGCATGTCATTCACTAAATGGTGATTAACCTAATCAGTTAATTAACCTTACTTAATTAAGTTAATTAATGATTAGTGTTAATTAATTCAAATTAATTAGATTTAATTAATTACCCAATTAATTTAACTAATGATTAGGGTTAATTAAACCGGAATTAATTAGATTAATTAATTACTCAATTAATTAATTAATTAATTATTTAGTTAATTAGTTTAATTCATTTTATTTCCTTTTTAGTTTACATTTTAATTTAAAGCGTTCTTTTGGGGGTGGGGCCCCCATCGATAAGCCATTATGCCCGTCGAGACCTGCAAGTGTGATCGATGCCAGATCGGGCATGAACGAGCCACGATCGAAGCGACCAGGCGGATCGAGGTATGAGGCGGCCCGGGCCAGCCGAACCACCAGCCGCAGCCAGGCCGTGATGGCAACCGTGTCGGGGAAAGCGAGCAGGTGTGGGGCTCGGGTTCGGCCGAGGCCAGCGAGGTCGGTCGCGCGGCGTGAATAGAGGCGAGGGGGGCTCGGCGGCGCTAAAGTCCATGCAAGGTCGCCCGTTAGAGAAGGAGAGGAGTGGGGCACCACGGTGGTGGGGCCGGTCAGACCTGGCGGTCAGATCAGCGAGGAAGGAAGGAGGGATCAGGCGTCGGTCTGCAGCCAGAGAGAAGCCGAGCAGCGGCAGGGCAGGCGGGAGCCCGCAGCCAGCGGAGGGGCCGGGGGCCGGAGGAACAGTGATGGCGGAGCCAGCCTTGCCAGGGAGGAGGAGGGGGCCTCACGGGGAGTAGGGCCTCGGTGGGTGGGCTCGGTGGTCAGGCAGGCCGTCGGGAAGTGGTCGGTGAGGCGTTCGTGGAGCCAGGCCGGACTGTGATGGTGATCGGCGGGCTCGGCGCTCCGTGGCAGGAGGGAGGCCAGGAGGCCCGAGGTCGGCGTGGTCGTGGCCAGTGGAGGACGGCGGGGGTTGGCTTGGGGGGCCCCCTCCGCGATCGAGATCGGGTCGGGGAGGCGGGGGGCGTGGGGGAATGGGGTCGGCTAGGGTTAGCCGTGGGGTGGGGAGGGTTAGTGGCGGTGGTGGGCAGTGGGCGGCCAGGGGAGGGATGGGCCGCAGGGGGAGTGGGGAGGGGGGCAATTGGCTGGGTAGGAGGTATCCCCCTCATTTGTTTTATTTTTTTTTTCTCTTTTGTTATTTTTTTTTTTACTGTTTTGGTTTATTTAAAATGCTGCGGCATTTTGTAAAATATTGCACCCACCAATATTAGGTTAGGTATTTTAGAAAACCGGAACATTTTAGAATTAGTTTGAAACCCTTTTATCGTTTGTTTCATTTTTGATTTTGTTTTAGGACGGTTCCGAATTAACGAGAAGTTAATTAACATAACCGGGTGATTACTGTTGCATAACCATCCGGGCGTTACATGGTTATTGTGTAGTTGCATTCGATTTTTTCCGTTCTACTTCACTAAACATCTCCATATGAGGTCCAATTACTTGTAGGGAAATGCAAGAGGACCTCAGTTATGATGATGCCCTAGGTCCATAGTTGGGACTTTGTGTATGTTCTCGAAATGCGTTTGTCGAGTGCTCATTAAGAAAGTATCTATACAAGTGTCTGAATGAACTCCTTAAGAAAAGTTCTCCCAAAGTTCCCTGTGAAAGAATCCTTTGAAGCATCTGGTCGTCACAAACGTTTTGAATTCTTGTGGAGCCAAAATGGACTCCGTATGAGTCAGATATCCATGTTTGATTAACCTTTGCACAAAAATGATTCGAGCGACAATTCTGAGACTAGTTCTTTTGTAGTTGCATTCGATTTTTCCATTCTATTTCACTAAACATCTCCATATGAGATCCAATTACTTGTAGGGAAATGCAAGAGACCTCGGTAATGATGATGCACTAGGTCCATAGCTGGGACTTTGTGTATGTTCTCAAAATCGTTTGTCGAGTGCTCATTAAGAAAGTTTCTATACAAGTTTCGAGCGAACTCCTCAAGAAAAGTTCCCCAACCATCCCTATGATAGAATCCTTTGAAGCATCTGGTGCGTCACAAATGTTTTGACTACTTGTGGAACCAAAGCGGACTCCGTATGAGTCGGATATCCATGTTTGATTAACTTGAACAAAACTGATTCGAGCAGCGATTCTGAGACTTTGCATTCGATTTTTCCATTTTCTTCACTAAACATCTCCATTTGAGATCCAATTACTTGTAGGCAAATGCAAGAGACCTCGGTTATGATGATGCACTAGGTCCATAGCTGGGACTTTGTGTATGTTCTCGAAATGCATTTGTCGAGTGCTTATTAAGAAAGTTTCTATACAAGTTTCGAGCGAACTCCTTAACAAAAGTTCTCCAAAATTTTCATGTGAAAGAATCCTTTGAAGCATCTGGTGCGTCACAAACGTTTTGACTACTTGTGGAGCCAAAATGGACTCCATATGAGTCGAGATATCCATGTTTGATTAACCTTTGCATAAAACTGATTCGAGCGACAATTCTGAGACTAGTTCTTGTGTAGTTGCATTCGAATTTTTCCATTCTAATTCACTAAACATCTCCATATGAGATCCAATTACTAGTAGGGAAATGAAAGAGACCTAAGATATGATGATGCACTAGGTAAATAGCTGGGACTTTGTGTATGTTCTCGAAATGCGTTTGTCGAGTGCTCATTAAGAAAGTTTCTATACAAGTTTGTAAACAAACTCCTTAACAAATGTTCTCCAAAAGTTCCCTGCGAAAGAATCCTTTGAAGCTTCTGGTCGTCACAAACGTTTTGGCTACTTGTGGAGCCAAAACGGACTCCGTATGAGTCAGATATCCATGTTTCAGTTAACACTGCGGCAAACTTATTTCGAATGACAGTTACACACTAGTTCTTGTGTAGTTGCATTCGATTTTTGCCATTCTACTTCACTAAACATCTCCATATGAGATCCAATAACTTGTAGGCAAATGCAAGAGACCTGAGTTATGATGATGCACTAGGTCCATAGCTGGGACTTTGTGTATGTTCTCGAAATGCGTTTGTAGAGTGCTCATTAAGAAAGTTTCTATACAAGTTTCGAGCGAACTCCTTAAGAAAAGTTCTCAAAAGTTCCCGTGAAAGAATCCTTTGAAGCATCTGGTCGTCACAAACGTTTTGACTACTTGTGTAGCCAAAGCGGAGTCCGTATAGTCGAGATATCCATGTTTGATTAACTTTGCAAAATTGATTCGGCGACACTTACGGACTAACTCTTGTGTAGTTGCATTCGATTTTTCCATTCTACTTCTCTAAACATCTCCATATGAGATCCAATTACTTGTAGGGCAATTCAAGAGGACCTCGGTTATGATGATGCACTAGGTCCATAGCTGGGACTTTGTGTATGTTCTCGAAATCGTTTGTCGAGTGCTCATTAAGAAAGTTTCTATACAAGTTTCGAGCGAACTCCTTAAGAAAAGTTCTCCAAAAGTTCCCTATGAAAGAATCCTTTGAAGCATCTGGTCGTCACAAACATTTTTACTACTTGTGGAGCCAAAACGGACTCCGTATGAGTCAGATATGCATGGTTCAGTTAACACTGCGCAAAACTGATTCCGAACAATAGTTACACACTAGTTCTTGCGTAGTTGCATTGGATTTTTTCCATTCTACTGCACTAAACATTTCCATATGAGATCCAATTACTTGTAGGGAAATGCAAAAGACCTCAGTTATGATGATGCAGTAGGTCCATAGCTGGAACTTTGTGTATGTTCTCGAAATGCATTTGTCGAGTGCTCATTAAGAAAGTTTCTATATAAGTTTCTGAACAAACTCCTCAAGAAAATTTCTCCAAACGTTCCCTCTGAAAGAATCCTTTGAACCATATGGTTGTCAAAAATGTGTTGACTACTTGTGGAGCCAAAACAGACTCCGTATGAGTCAGATATCCATGTTTGATTAACCACTGCATAAAACTGATTCGAGCAGCGATTCTGAGTAGTTCTTGTGTAGTTGCATTTGATTTTTCCATTCTACTTCACTAAACATCTCCATATGAGATCCAATTACTTGTAAGGAAATGCAAGAGACCTCGGTTATGATGATGCACTAGGTCCATAGCTGGGACTTTGTGTATGTTCTCAAAATGCATTTGTCAAGTGCTCATTAAGAAAGTTCTATACAAGTTTCTGAGCGAACTCCTTAAGAAAAGTTCTCCAAAATTTCCCTATGAAAGAATCCTTGAAGCATCTGGTCATCACAAACATTTTGACTACTTGTGGTGCCAAAGCGACTCCGTATGAGTCGGATATCCATGTTTGATTTACACTCCATAAAACTGATTCGAGCAACGATTCTGAGACTAGTTCTTGTGTAGTTGCATTCGATTTTTCCATTCTAATTCACTAAACATCTCCATATGAGATCCAATTACTTGTAAGGAAATGCAAGAGACCTCAGTTATGATGATGCACTAGGTCCATAGCTCGAACTTTGTGGATATTCTCGAGTGCTCATTAAGAAAGTTTCTATACAAGTTTCTAAACGAACTCCTTAAGAAAAGTTCTCTATGAAAGAATCCTTTGAAGCATCAGGTCATGACAAAGCGTTTTGAATACTTTTGGAGCCAAAAGCGGACTCCGTATGAGTCGAGATATCCATGTTTGATTAACACTCCATAAAACTAATTCGAGCGATATTTACACACTAGTTCTTGTGTAGTTGCATTCAATTTTTCCATTCTACTTCACTAAACATCTCCATATGAGATCCAATTACTTGTAGGCAAATGCAAGAGACCTAATTTATGATGATGCACTAGGTCCATAGCTGGGACTTTGTGTATGTTCTTGAAATGCGTTTGTCGAGTGCTCATTAAGAAAGTTTCTATACAAGTTTCTGAACGAACTCCTTAAGAAAAGTTCCCCAAACATCCCTATGACAGAATCCTTTGAAGCATCTGGTCGTCACAAATTTTTTGACTACTTGTGGAACAAAAACGGACTCCTTATGAGTCAGATATCCATGTTTGATTAACCTTTGCATAAAACTGATTCGAGCAGCGATTCTGAGACTTTGCATTCGATTTTTTCCATTTTACTTCACTAAACATCTCCATATGAGATCCAATTACTTGTACGCAAATGCAAGAGACCTCAGTTATGATGATGCACTAGGTCCATAGCTGGGACTTTGTGTATGTTCTCGAAATGCATTTGTCGAGTGCTCATTAAGAAAGTTTCTATACAAGTTTCTGAACGAACTCCTTAACAAAAGTTCTCCAAAAGTTTGATGTGAAAGAATCCTTTGAAGCATCAGGTCGTCACAAACGTTTTGACTACTTGTGGAGCCAAAATGGACTCCATATGAGTCAGATATCCATGTTTCAGTTAACACTGCGCAAAACTGATTCCGAAAGACAATTAAAGACTAGTTCTTGGGTAGTTGCATTCGATTTTTTCCATTCTAATTCACTAAACATCTCCATATGAGATCCAATTACTTGTAGGGAAATGAAAGAGACCTCAGTTATGATGATGCACTAGGTCCATACACTGGGACTTTGTGTATGTTCTCGAAATCGTTTGTCGAGTGCTCATTAAGAAAGTTTCTATACAAGTTTCGAACGAACTCCTTAAGAAAAGTTCTCCAAAAGTTCCTATGAAAGAATCCTTTGAAGCATATGGTCGTCACAAGCGTTTTGACTACTTGTGGAGCAAAAGCGGACTCCGTATGAGTCAGATATCCATGTTTGATTAACACTGCCCATAAAATTGATTCGAGCGACACTTACGGACTAGTTCTTGTGTAGTTGCATTCGATTTTTCCATTCTACTTATCTAAACATCTCCATATGAGATCCAATTACTTGTAAGGAAATGCAAGAGGACCTCAGTTATGATGATGCACTAGGTCCATAGCTGGGACTTTGTGTATGTTCTTGAAATGCGTTTGTCGAGTGCTCATTAAGAAAGTTTCTATACAAGTTTCTGAGCGAATCCTTAAGGAAAGTTCTCCAAAAGTTCCTATGAAAGAATCCTTTGAAGCATCTGGTTTTCAAGCGCTTTGACTACTTGTGGAGCCAAAGCGGACTCCGTATGAGTCGAGATATCCATGTTTGATTAACCTTGCATAAAATTGATTCCAAGCAGCGATTCTGAGACTAGTTCTTGTGTAGTTACATTCGATTTTTCCATTCTACTTCACTAAACATCTCCATATGAGATCCAATTAATTGTAGGCAAATGCAAGAGACCTCATTTATGATGATGCACTAGGTCCATAGCTGGGACTTTGTGTATATTTCGAAATCGTTTGTCGAGTGCTCATTAAGAAAGTTTCTATACAAGTTTCGAGCGAACTCCTTAAGAAAATTTCTCCAAACATCCCTATGAAAGAATCCTTTGAAGCATCTGGTCATCACAAACGATTTGACTACTTGTTGAACCAAAACGGACTCCGTATGAGTCAGATATCCAGATTTCAGTTAACACTGCGCAAAACTGATTCCAAACGACAGTTACATACTTTGCATTCGATTTTTTCCATTCTACTTAACTAAACATCTCCATATGAGATCCAATTACTTGTAGGAAATGCAAGAGACCTCAGTTATGATGATGCACTAGGTCCATAGCTGGGACTTTGTGTATGTTCTTGAAATCGTTTGTCGAGTGCTCATTAAGAAAGTTTCTATACAAGTTTCTAAACAAACTCCTTAAGAAATGTTCTCCAAAGTTCCTGTGAAAGAATCCTTTGAAGCATCTGGTCGTCACAATAATTTTGGCTACTTGTGGAGCCAAAAGCGGACTCCGTATGAGTCGAGATATCCATGTTTGATTAACACTGCGGAAAAGCTGATTCGAGCAGCGATTACACACAAGTTCTTGTGTAGTTGCATTCAATTTTTCCATTCTACTTCACTAAACATCTCCATATGAGATCCAATTACTTGTAGGAAATGAAAGAGACCTCGGTTATGATGATGCACTAGGTCCATAGCTGGGACTTTGTGTATGTTCTCGAAATCGTTTGTCGAGTGCTCATTAAGAAAGTTTCTATACAAGTTTCTAAACGAACTCCTTAAGAAAAGTTCCTATGAAAGAATCCTTTGAAGCATCAGGTCGTGAAAACGTTTTGACTACTTGTGGAGCCAAAAGCGGACTTCGTATGAGTCGAGATATCCATGTTTGATTAACACTCCATAAAAATGATTCGAGCGATAATTCTGAGACTAGTTCTTGTGTAGTTGCATTCAATTTTTCCATTCTACTTCACTAAACATCTCCATATGAGATCCAATTAATTGTAGGAAATGCAAGAGACCTCATTTATGATGATGCACTAGGTCCATAGCTGGGACTTTGTGTATATTCTCGAAATCGTTTGTCGAGTGCTCATTAAGAAAGTTTCTATACAAGTTTCGAACAAACTCCTTAAGAAAATTCTCCAAACATCCCTATGAAAGAATCCTTTGAAGCATCTGGTCGTCACAAAGCGTTTTGACTACTTGTGGAACCAAAGCGGACTCCGTATGAGTCGAGATATCCATGTTTGATTAACACTTGCGCAAAAACTGATTCGAGCAGCGATTCTGAGACTTTGCATTCGATTTTTCCATTCTACTTCACTAAACATCTCCATATGAGATCCAATTACTTGTAGGAAATGCAAGAGACCTCAGTTATGATGATGCACTAGGTCCATAGCTGGGACTTTGTGTATGTTCTCGAAATCGTTTGTCGAGTGCTCATTAAGAAAGTTTCTATACAAGTTTCGAGCGAACTCCTTAACAAAAGTTCTCCAAAAGTTTCCTGTGAAAGAATCCTTTGAAGCATCTGGTCGTCACAAGCGATTTGACTACTTGTGGAGCCAAAATGGACTCCGTATGAGTCAGATATCCATGTTTGATTAACATTGCATAAAACTGATTCCGTCAGACGATTCTGAGACTAGTTCTTGTGTAGTTGCATTCGATTTTTCCATTCTAATTCACTAAACATCTCCATATGAGATCCAATTACTTGTAGGGAAATGCAAGAGACCTCGGTTATGATGATGCACTAGGTCCATAGCTGGGACTTTGTGTATGTTCTTGAAATCGTTTGTCGAGTGCTCATTAAGAAAGTTTCTATACAAGTTTCTAAACAAACTCCTTAAGAAATGTTCTCCGAAAGTTCCCTGTGAAAGAATCCTTTGAAGCTTCTGGTCGTCACAATAATTTTGGCTACTTGTGGAGCCAAAACGGACTCCGTATGAGTCAGATATCCATGTTTCAGTTAACACTGCGGAAAACTGATTCGACAGTTACACACAAGTTCTTGTGTAGTTGCATTCGATTTTTCCATTCTACTTCACTAAACATCTCCATATGAGATCCAATTACTTGTAGGGAAATGAAAGAGACCTCGGTTATGATGATGCACTAGGTCCATAGCTGGGACTTTGTGTATGTTCTCGAAATGAGTTTGTTGAGTGCTCATTAAGAAATTTCTATACAAGTTTCGAGCGAACTCCTTAAGAAAAGTTCTCCAAAAGTTCCCGTGAAAGAATCCTTTGAAGCATCTGGTCGTCACAAGCGTTTTGACTACTTGTGGAGCCAAAGCGGTCGAGATATGAGTCAGATATCCATGTTTGATTAACCTTGTGCAAAATTGATTCGAGCGACACTTTCAGACTAACTCTTGTGTAGTTGCATTCGATTTTTCCATTCTACTTCACTAAACATCTCCATATGAGATCCAATTACTTGTAGGGAAATGCAAGAGACCTCGGTTATGATGATGCACTAGGTCCATAGCTGGGACTTTGTGTATGTTCTCGAAATCGTTTGTCTATGCTCATTAAGAAAGTTTCTATACAAGTTTCGAACGAACTCCTTAAGAAAAGTTCTCCAAAGTTCCTGTGAAAGAATCCTTTGAAGCTTCTGGTGCGTCACAAATGCTTTGACTACTTGTGGAGCCAAAGCGGACTCCGTATGAGTCGAGATATCCATGTTTCATTAACACTTTGCAACATTTATTCGAGCAGCGATTCTGAGACTAGTTCTTGTGTAGTTACTTTCGATTTTTTCCATTCTACTTCACTAAACATCTCCATATGAGATCCAATTCCTTGTAGGGAAATGCAAGAGACCCCAGTTATGATGATGCACTAGGTCCATAGCTGGGACTTTGTGTATGTTCTCGAAATCCATTTGTCGAGTGCTCATTAAGAAAGTTTCTATACAAGTTTCTGAACGTACTCCTTAAGAAAAGTTCTCCAAAAGTTCCCTATGAAAGAATGCTTTGAAGCATCTGGTCGTCACAAACTTTTGACTACTTGTGGAGCCAAAGCGGACTCCGTATGAGTCGAGATATCCATGTTTCGATTAACCTTTGCAAAGCTGATTCGAGCGATAGTTACAGACTAGTTCTTGTGTAGTCGCACTCGACGTTTTCCATTCTACTTCACTAACCATCTCCATACGAGATCCAATTACTTGTAGGGAAATGCAAAAGACCTCGGTTATGATGATGCACTAGGTCCATAGCTGGGACTTTGTGTATGTTCTCGAAATACGTTTGTCGAGTGCTCATTAAGAATTCTATACAAGTTTCGAACAAACTCCTCAAGAAAATTTCTCCAAAAGTTCCCTATGAAAGAATCCTTTGAATCATATGGTTGTCACAAGCGTATTAACTTATTGTGGAGCCAAAACAAACTCCGCATGAGTCGAGATATCCATGTTTGATTAACCTTTGCATAAAAGCTGATTCGAGCAGCGATTCTGAGTAGTTCTTGTGAAGTTGCATTTGATTTTTCCATTCAATTCACTAAACATCTCCATATGAGATCCAATTACTTGTAAGGAAATCCAAGAGAACTCAGTTATGATGATGCACTAGGTCCATAGCTGGGACTTTGTGTATGTTCTCGAAATGCGTTTGTCTATTGCTCATTAAGAAAGTTTATATACAAGTATCTGAACGAACTCCTTAAGTAAAGTTCTCCAAAAGTTCCCTGTGAAAGAATCCTTTGAAGCATATGGTCATCACAAACGTTTTGACTACTCGTGGAGCCAAAACGGACTCCGTATGAGTCAGATATCCATGTTTTAGTTAACACTGCGCAAAATTGATTCGAGCAGCGATTCTGAGACTTTGCATTCGATTTTTCCACTCTACTTCACTAAACATCTCCATATGAGATCCAATTACTTGTAGGCAAATGCAAGAGACCTCAGTTATGATAATGCACTAGGTCCATAGCTGGGACTTTGTGTATGTTCTCGAAATGCATTTGTCGAGTGCTCATTAAGAAAGTTTCTATACAAGTTTCTGAACGAACTCCTTAACAAAAGTTCTCCAAAAGTTTCATGTGAAAGAATCCTTTGAAGCATCTGGTGCGTCACAAATGTTTTGACTACTTGTGGAGCCAAAAGCGGACTCCGTATGAGTCGAGATATCCATGTTTGATTAACCTTTGCGGAAAACTAATTCGAGCAGCGAGTTGCACACTAGTTCTTGTGTAGTTGTTCACTAAACATCTCCATATGAGATCAATTACTTGTAGGGAAATGCAAGAGACCTCGGTTATGATGATGCACTAGGTCCATAGCTGGGACTTTGTGTATGTTCTCGAAATGTGTTTGTTGAGTGCTCATTAAGAAAGTTTCTATACAAGTTTTGAGCGAACTCCTTAAGAAAAGTTCTCCAAAAGTTCCGTGAAAGAACCTTTGAAGCATCTAGTCGTCACAAGCGTTTTGACTACTTGTGGAGCCAAAGCGGACTCCGTATGAGTCGAGATATCCATGTTTGATTAACACTGCAAAATTTATTCGAATGACACTTACTGGACTAGTTCTTGTGTAGTTGCATTCGATTTTTCCATTCTACTTCTCTAAACATCTCCATATGAGATCCAATTACTTGTAGGAAATGCAAGAGACCTCGATTATGATGATGCACTAGGTCCATAGCTGGGACTTTGTGTATGTTCTCGAAATCGTTTGTCGAGTGCTCATTAAGAAAGTTTCTATACAAGTTTCGAGCGAACTCCTTAAGAAAGTTCTCCAAAGTTCCTATGAAAGAATCCTTTGAAGCATCTGGTTGTCACAAGCGCTTTGACTACTTGTGGAGCCAAAGCGGACTCCATATGAGTCGAGATATCCATGTTTGATTAACCTTTGCATAAAATTGATTTTGAACAACGATTCTGAGACTAGTTCTTGTGTAGTTGCATTCGATTTTTCCATTCTACTTCACTAAACATCTCCATATGAGATCCAATTACTTGTAGGAAATGCAAGAGACCTCGAGTTATGATGATGCACTAGGTCCATAGCTGGGACTTTGTGTATGTTCTCGAAATCGTTTGTCGAGTGCTCATTAAAAAGTTTCTATACAAGTTTCGAACGAACTCCTTAAGAAAAGTTCTCCAAAAGTTCCTGTGAAAGAATCCTTTGAAGCATCTGGTCATCACAAACGTTTTGACTACTTGTGGAGCCAAAAGCGGACTCCGTATGAGTCGAGATATCCATGTTTTAGTTAACACTGCATAAAATTGATTCGAGCAGCGATTCTGAGACTTTGCATTCGATTTTTCCATTCTACTTCACTAAACATCTCCATATGAGATCCAATTACTTGTAGGAAATGCAAGAGACCTCAGTTATGATGATGCACTAGGTCCATAGCTGGGACTTTGTGTATGTTCTCGAAATGCATTTGTCGAGTGCTCATTAAGAAAGTTTCTATACAAGTTTCTGAACGAACTCCTTAACAAAAGTTCTCCAAAAGTTTCATGTGAAAGAATCCTTTGAAGCTTCTGGTCATCACAAACGTTTTGACTACTTGTGGAGCCAAAATGGACTCTGTATGAGTCAAATATCCATGTTTGATTAACAACTGCATAAAACCGATTCGAGCAGCGATTCTGAGACTAGTTCTTGTGTAGTTGCATTCGATTTTTCCATTCTACTTCACTAAACATCTCCATATGAGATCCAATTACTTGTAGGGAAATGCAAGAGACCTCAGTTATGATGATGCACTAGGTCCATAGCTGGGACTTTGTGTATGTTCTCGAAATGCGTTTGTCGAGTGCTCATTAAGAAAGTTTCTATACAAGTTTCTAAACAAACTCCTTAAGAAAAGTTCTCCAAAAGTTCCCTGTGAAAGAATCCTTTGAAGCATCTGGTCGTCACAAATGTTTTGACTACTTGTGGAGCCAAAACGGACTCCGTATGAGTCAGATATCCATGTTTCATTAACACTGCGGAAAACTAATTCGAGCAACGATTTGCACACTAGTTCTTGTGTAGTTGTTCACTAAACATCTCCATATGAGATCCAATTACTTGTAGGAAATGCAAGAGACCTCGGTTATGATGATGCACTAGGTCCATAGCTGGGACTTTGTGTATGTTCTCGAAATGTGTTTGTTGAGTGCTCATTAAGAAAGTTTCTATACAAGTTTCTGAGCGAACTCCTTAAGAAAAGTTCTCCAAAAGTTCCGTGAAAGAACCTTTGAAGCATCTAGTCGTCACAAGCGTTTTGACTACTTGTGGAGCCAAAGCGGACTCCGTATGAGTCGAGATATCCATGTTTGATTAACCTTTGCGCAAAATTTATTCGAATGACACTTACAGACTAGTTCTTGTGTAGTTGCATGCGATTTTTCCATTCTACTTCTCTAAACATCTCCATATGAGATCCAATTACTTGTAGGAAATGCAAGAGACCTCGGTTATGATGATGCACTAGGTCCATAGCTGGGACTTTGTGTATGTTCTCGAAATCGTTTGTCGAGTGCTCATTAAGAAAGTTTCTATACAAGTTTACGAGCGAACTCCTTAAGAAAAGTTCTCCAAAAGTTCCTGTGAAAGAATCCTTTGAAGCATCTGGTTGTCAAGCGCTTTGACTACTTGTGGAGCCAAAGCGGACTCCATATGAGTCGAGATATCCATGTTTGATTAACCTGCATAAAATTGATTTTGAACAACGATTCTGAGACTAGTTCTTGTGTAGTTGCATTCGATTTTTCCATTCTACTTCACTAAACATCTCCATATGAGATCCAATTACTTGTAGGAAATGCAAGAGACCTCAGTTATGATGATGCACTAGGTCCATAGCTGGGACTTTGTGTATGTTCTCGAAATCCATTTTGAGTGCTCATTAAGAAAGTTTCTATACAAGTTTGTGAGCGAACTCCTTAAGAAAAGTTCTCCAAAAGTTCCTGTGAAAGAATCCTTTGAAGCATCTGGTCATCACAAGCGTTTTGACTACTTGTGGAACCAAAGCGGACTCGTATGAGTCAGATATCCATTTTCGATTAACACTTTGCATAAAATTGATTCGAGCGACGATTAAAGACTAGTTCTTGTGTATTTGCATTCGATTTTTCCATTCTACTTCACTAAACATCTCCATATGAGATCCAATTACTTGTAGGGAAATGCAAGAGACCTCAGTTATGATGATGCACTAGGTCCATAGCTGGGACTTTGTGTATGTTCTCGAAATCATTTGTCGAGTGCTCATTAAGAAAGTTTCTATACAAGTTTCTGAGCGAACTCCTTAAGAAAAGTTCTCCAAAAGTTCCTATGAAAGAATCCTTTGAAGCATCTGGTCGTCACAAAAGTTTTGACTACTTGTGGAGCCAAAAGCAGACTCCATATGAGTCGAGATATCCATGTTTAGTTAAAGCTATGCAAAACCGATTCGAGCAGCGATATGAGACTAGTTCTTGTGTAGTTGCATTCGATTTTTCCATTCTACTTCACTAAACATCTCCATATGAGATCCAATTACTTGTAAGTAAATGCAAGAGACCTCAGTTATGATGATGCACTAGGTCCATAGCTGGGACTTTGTGTATGTTCTCGAAATCGTTTGTCGAGTGCTCATTAAGAAAGTTTCTATACAAGTTTCTGCACGAACTCCTTAAGAAAAGTTCTCCAAAATTTCCCTATGAAAGAATCCTTTGAAGCATCTGGTCGTCACAAACGTTTTGACTACTTGTGGAGCCAAAACGGACTCTGTATGAGTCAGATATCCATGTTTCGATTAACTTTGCACAAAACTGATTTGAGCAGCGATTCTGAGACTAGTTCTTGTGTAGTTGCATTCGATTTTTCCATTCTACTTCACTAAACTCTCCATATGAGATCCAATTACTTGTAGGAAAAGCAAAGACCCCAGTTATGATGATGCACTAGGTCCATAGCTGGGACTTTTTGTATGTTCTCGAAATGCATTTGTCGAGTGCTCATTAAGAAAGTTTCTATACAAGTTTTGAACGAACTCCTTAAGAAAAGTTCTCCAAAATTCCTGTGAAAGAATCCTTTGAAGCATCTGGTAATCACAAACGTTTGGACTACTTGTGGAGCCAAAGCGGACTCCGTATGAGTCAGATATCCATGTTTGATTAACACTGCATAAAATTGATTCGAGCAGCGATTCTGAGACTAGTTCTTGTGTATTTACATTCGACTTTTTCCATTCTACTTCACTAAACATCTCCATATGAGATCCAATTACTTGTAGGGAAATGCAAGAGACCTTAGTTATGATGATGCACTAGGTCCATAGCTGGGACTTTGTGTATGTCCTCGAAAGTCATTTGTCGAGTGCTAATTAAAAAAGTTTCTATACAAGTTTCTGAACGTACTCCTTAAGAAAAGTTCTCCAAAAGTTCCCTATGAAAGAATCCTTTGAAGCATATGGTCGTCACAAAAGTTTTGACTACTTGTGGAGCCAAAACAGACTCCGTATGAGTCAGATATGCATGGTTTAGTTAACACTACGCAAAACTGATTCCGAACGACTATAACAGACTAGTTCTTGTGTAGTTGCGTTCGATTTTTTCCATTCTACTTCACTAAACATCTCCATATGAGATCCAATTACTTGTAGGGAAATGCAAAAGACCTCAGTTATCATGATGCACTAGGTCCATAGCTGGGACTTTGTGTATGTTCTCTAAATGCATTTGTCGAGTGCTCATTAAGAAAGTTTCTATACAAGTTTCTGAAAAAACTCCTCAAGAAAATTTCTCAAAAAGTTCCCTATGAAAGAATCCTTTGAAGCATCTGGTTGTCAAAAATGTGTTGACTACTTGTGGAGCCAAAACGGACTCCGTATGAGTCAGATATCCATGTTTGATTAACCTGCATGGCGATTCGAACAACGATTCTGAGACTAGTTCTTGTGTAGTTGCATTCGATTTTTCCATTCTACTTCACTAAACATCTCCATATGAGATCCAATTACTTGTAGGAAATGCAAGAGACCTCAGTTATGATGATGCACTAGGTCCATAGCTGGGACTTTGTGTATGATCTCGAAATGCATTTGTCGAGTGCTCATTAAGAAAGTTTCCATACAAGTTTCTGAACAAACTCCTTAGAAAATTTCTCCAAAAGTTCCTATGAAAGAATCCTTTGAAGCATCTGGTTGTCACAAGCGTGTTGACTACTTGTGGAGCCAAAGCGGACTCCGTATGAGTCGAGATATCCATGTTTGATTAACCTGCATAAAGCTGATTCGAGCAGCGATTCTGAGACTAGTTCTTGTGTAGTTGCATTGATTTTTCCATTCTACTTCACTAAACATCTCCATATGAGATCCAATTACTTGTAGGCAAATGCAAGAGACCTCGATTATGATGATGCACTAGGTCCATAGCTGGGACTTTTGTATGTTCTCGAAATGCGTTTGTCGAGTGCTCATTAAGAAAGTTTCTATACAAGTTTCGAACGAACTCCTTAAGAAAAGTTCTCCAAAAGTTCCTTGTGAAAGAATCCTTTGAAGCATCTGGTGCGTCACCAATGTTTTGAATACTTGTGGAGCCAAAAGCGGACTCCGTATGAGTCGAGATATCCATGTTTGGTTAACCTTTGCGCATAAAACTGATTCGAGCAGCGATTCTGAGACTAGTTCTTGTGTAGTTGCATTCGATTTTTTCCATTCTACTTCACTAAACATCTCCATATGAGATCCAATTACTTCTAGGGAAATGCAAGAAACCTCAGTTATTATGATGCACTAGGTCCATAGCTGGGACTTTGGGTATGTTCTCGAAATGCGTTTGTCGAGTGCTCATTAAGAAAGTTTCTATACAAGTTTCTAAAGGAACTCCTTAAAAAAATTTCTCCAAAATTTCCTATGAAAGAATCCTTTGAAGCATCTGGTTGTCACAAGCGTGTTGACTACTTTGGATCCAAAGCGGACTCTATATGAGTCAGATATCCATGTTTGATTAACTTTGCATAAAACTAATTCGAGCAGCGATTCTGAGACTAGTTCTTATGTAGTTGCATTGATTTTTCCATTCTACTTCACTAAACATCTCCATATGAGATCCAATTACTTGTAGGCAAATGCAAGAGACCTCGGTTATGATGATGCACTAGGTCCATAGCTGGGACTTTGTGTATGTTCTCGAAATCGTTTGTCGAGTGCTCATTAAGAAAGTTTCTATACAAGTTTCGAGCGACATCCTTAAGAAAAGTTCTCCAAACGTTCCTGTGAAAGAATCCATTGAAGTATCTAAGTCGTCACAAATGTTTTGAATACTTGTGGAGCCAAAAACGTCTCGCATGAGTCGAGATATCCATGTTTGATTAACCTTTGTTAAAACGATTCGAACCACATTCAGACTAGTTCTTGTGTAGTTGCATTCGATTTTTTCCATTCTACATCACTAAACATCTCCATATGAGATCCAATTACTTGTAAGGAAATGCAAGAGACCTCGGTTATGATGATATACTAGGTCCATAGCTGGGACTTTGTGTATGTTCTCGAAATCGTTTGTCGAGTGCTCATTAAGAAAGTTTCTATACAAGTTTCGAGCGAACTCCTTTAGAAAAGTTCTCCAAAAGTTCCTGTGAAAGAATCATTTCAAGCATCTGGTGCGTCAAAAGCGTTTTGACTACTTGTGGAGCCAAAAGCGGACTCCGTATGAGTCAGGATATCCGAGCAGCGATTCTGAGACTAGTTCTTGTGTAGTTGCATTCTATTTTTCCATTCTACTTCACTAAAAATCTCCATATGAGATCCAATTACTTGTAAGGAAATGCAAGAGACCTCGGTTATGATGATGCACTAGGTCCATAGCTGGGACTTTGTGTATTTTCTCGAAATCGTTTGTCGAGTCCTCATTAAGAAAGTTTCTCTACAAGTTTACGAGCGAACTCCTTAAGAAAAGTTCTACAAAAGTTCCCTATGAAAGAATCCTTTGAAGCATCTGGTCGTCACAATAGTTTTGACTACTTGTGGAACCAAAACAGACTCCTTATGAGTCAGATATCCTTGTTTGATTAACCTTTGCGCAAAACTGATTCGAGCAGCGATTCTGAGACTAGTTCTTGTGTAGTTGCATTCAATTTTTTCTATTCTACTTCACTAAACATCTACATATGAGATCCAATTACTTGTAGGGAAATGCAAGAGGACCTCAATTATGATGATGCACTTGGTCCTTAGCCGGGGCTTTGTGTATGTTCTCGAAATGCGTTTGTCGAGTGCTCATTAAGAAAGTTTCTATACAAATTTCTGAACGAACTCCTTAAGGAAAGTTCTACAAAAGTTCCCTGTTAAAGAATCCTTTGAAGCATCTAGTCGTCACAAAAGTTTTGACTATTTGTGGAGCCAAAACGGACTCCGTATGAGTCAGATATCCATGTTTCAGTTAACACTTCACAAAATTGATTGCGAACAACAGTTACAGACTAGTTCTTGTGTAGTTACATTCGATTTTTTCCATTACATTTCACTAAACATCTCCATATGAGATCCAATTACTTGAAGGGAAATGCAAGAGGACTCAGTTATGATGATGCACTAGGTCCATAGCTGGGGCTTTGTGTATGTTCTCGAAATGCATTTGTTGAGTGCTCATTCAGAAAGTTTCTATACAAGTTTCTGAACGAACTCGTGAAGAAAATTTCTCCAAAGTTCCTATGAAAGAATTCTTTGGAGCATCTGGTCGTCACAGATGTTTTGACTACTTGTGGAGCCAAAGCGGTTCCGTATGAGTCGAGATATCCATGGTTTGATTAACCTTGCACAAAACTGATTCGAGCAGCGATTCTGAGACTAGTTCTTGTGTAGTTGCATTCGATTTTATCCATTCTACTTTACTAAACATCTCCATATGAGATCCAATTACTTGTAGGAAAATGCAAGAGACCTCGGTTATGATGATGCACTAGATCCATTTGGGACATTGTGTATGTTCTCGAAATGCATTTGTTGAGTGCTCATTAAGAAAGATTCTATACAAGTTTCGAACAAACTCCTCAAGAAAATTTCTCCAAAAGTTCCTATGAATGAACTCTTTGAAGCATATGGTTATGCATAAGCGTGCCGAGCCAAAACGGACTCCGTATGAGTCGGATATCCATGTTTGATTAACACTGCATAAAACTAATTCGAGCAGCGATTCTGAGACTAGTTCTTATGTAGTTGCATTCGATTTTTCCATTCTACTTCACTAAACATCTCCATATGAGATCCAATTACTTGTAGGAAAATGCAAGGGACCTCGGTTATGATGATGCACTAGGTCCATATTTGGGACTTTGTGTATGTTCTCGAAATCGTTTGCTAAGTGCTTATTAAGAAAGTTTCTATACAAGTTTATGAATGAACTCCTTAAGAAAAGTTCTCCAAATGTTCCCTGTGAAAGAATCCTTTGAAGCATCTGGTCGTCAAAAATGTTTTGAATACTTGTGGAGCCAAAACGGACTCCGTAGGAGTCAGATATCCATGTTTGATAAACCTTTGCAAAAGCTGATTCGAGCAGCGATTCTGAGACTAGTTCTTGTGTAGTTGCATTCGATTTTTTCCATTCTACTTCACTAAACATCTCTATATGAGATCCAATTACTTGTAAGCAAATGCAAGAGACCTCAGTTATGATGATGCACTAGTTCCATAGTTGGGACTTTGTGTATGTTCTCGAAATGCGTTTGTCGAGTGCTCATTAAGAAAGTTTCTATACAAGTTTCTGAACAAACTCCTTAAGAAAAGTTCTCCAAAAGTTCCCTATGAAAGAATCCTTTGAAGCATATGGTCGTCACAAGCGTTTTGAATACTTGTGGAGCCAAAAGCGGACTCCGTATGAGTCGGATATCCATGTTTCAATTAAACTTTAGCAAAAACTGATTCGAGCGATAATTCTGGACTAGTTCTTGTCGTCACAAACGTTTTATCGGTATGGGAACGACACCTATGGGATCACAAGAATCCCTACTACGGTTCTTGGTAGCGAGGTCGTGAGAAGAGCAGATCAAGCAGATAGCTTCTGATTTCTTTATCGAGTTAGACGCGAGGATCGTAAACCCTACTCCTGCTTTGGTGGTTTGTTTATCGAGTTCTTGAACTAGCAATGGGGCGTGAGGAGCTCCAAAAGCGAATCCTCCTCCTGGTCGCCTTGGGCCTGCTTTTATAGGGAAAGGGGTTGCCATAGTAGCACCGGAGGTGAAATGAATGCGATGATGCGAGTTTATCCTCGCATTACATGACAAAGCGCCTTTAATGCGTCTTGCTTAGGTGTCCTTAGTGCCCGCCCAACGTTGGGTCCCGATGTAAAGTAAGGTTTGATTGG
>JAHIAM010004584.1:0-42329 GCA_021605205.1 Aegilops longissima
GATGGGCATCAAAACTCTTGCCGGACTTGGTGGTCTTCTTCCCCGGGGGCCAGCGGCAAGTGGTTTGCTATCTGTCGCGCTGCTGCATCCCGTAAATCTTGTCGGTGCAGATAAGTGCATCCTTCTTGTCGCCATGAACAGAAATGATGCTTATCGGGCGGGCATCTTAGTAGGTTGTAGCGTAATGAGAGGCTGCCATGAACTTGGCGAGTCTTTGGAGCGACAAGTATCCCATTGTAGGGCAATGGGAAATCAGCAACGTCGAATGTGACCCTCTCAGTCCTGAAATTTAACTCCTTGCCAAATGTCACCGCAAGTGTGATCTTCCCTTCGGCTTGCTCCTTCCTGGGTTGATTCCTTGGAAAGTGCCGGTCTCTTGAGCTCGTCTGTCGAGGATTTGAAGCTTACGGAGCCTGCGAGAGGAGATCAGATTCAGGCCGGCCCGCCGTCGACCAACATTTAGTGACCTTGAGGTTGCGGATAGTTGGTGAGACCAACATCGGCAAGCACCGACCGCAGTTATGCGATCGGGGTGGTCCTCAATATCAAAAATGATGGGCGTCTGGACCACTTCAGAGTCTCGTGACTCCACGGATGGATTCTGCTGCATTGACCTCCCGCATCCATTGCTTGAGTTGGCGGTGCGAGGTATGCAGAGAAGCACCACCGTCAACGCAGAGAACCTCTGTTGCCTTCTGAAACTCCTGCTCATCAGCTTCATCGTCTTCCATATCTTCGTCGTCTTCATCCTTGTCGCGGCCGCGGGGAGGTCTGTCTCCTTGCCGCTGCTTGGCCTTGCCGCGGCGTCCTCCCCGGCCGGGTCTCTTCTTGGTAGCTGCACCAGCACCTTCCTGGGCCTTCTCCTTGTCTCGCCGCTCATACTCAGCCCTCTGCTGTTCAACGAGTTGCTCGACTTTCTTGCAGCTCTGGAGGTCGTGGCCCTTGGTGCGGTGAATCTTGCGATCTTGCTTCTGGAGCTGTCACGCTTGTCGGACGCCACGCTTGGTGGTCGGTGTGCTGCTGCAACCTCCTTGCGGAGCCACCAGCCTTGGCTTTCTTGGCGGCACCATCCTTGCGGACTGCTTTCGACAACTAGCACTTCTTGGTTCTTCTTCTTCATGTTGTTCCGCGCTTGGCGGCTCTTCTTTGCAGGCGGTCTCCTCCTCTCAGTTCTGCTCCAACATTTTCTCACAGGAGTCTTCTTCCCTCCTCGTAGCGTGCACACTTGCGGCAAGGCATACAGCTCCGAGCGTCCTTGACTTTGCACATCGCCATCTCCTCTCTCATCCTGCGGTTCCGACGTTCGATGAAACGCTGCTGATCACCCGGCGGGTGGGACGTGCAGGATGTTGTAGTGCACAGCTGAATCTCTGGATAAACTTGTGTAGGGACTCTCCTTCCTTATGGGCAAGCAGGTGAAGGTCACTCTCTTGGCCATGAGGCTTGTGGCCGCCTGTAAAGGCGCCGACAAACTGATGGCACAAATCTGCCCAAGAAGATATAGAGCTGTCGGCAAGTGCATGAGCCAAGATCGGCGTTTGGCTTGAGCACCGAGAGGAAGTAGTTGGCAAGATCTTGTCGTCTCGTCCCCGCGCCTGCACCGCAATGGTGTAGAATCTTGAGGAACTCCGATGGGTGTGTCCTTCCATCATACTTCTCGCTTTGTCGGCGAAGTTTTTCTTGTCAGACCCCTTTGGACTTGCCGCAGCTCACGGTGAGCGTGGGGCAACCTCCAGCGTCTGACAAGTCGCTGGCTCCCCATGCATTCAACAGCGGGCCCGGGTGGTGGATTGGCCCGCTTCTCTTGGCCTTCGTCGGGTTGGCGTCTTCTTGTTGGTTCTAAGAACTTGGCGCTGATCCGCGAGCTCGTGGATCCGGCGGCCTTGGAGTCATTGTCGGGTGGATCCGAGGCTGGGATCTTGGCCGGGAAGGAGTGCATGGTGGTGTCACCCCGCATGTTTTCGCCACCGGCTCGTGCCTTAATAAACCGCCCGCGGCAGGGCGTGTTGTTCCGGGTCGCCGTTCAAAGCCAATGAGACTCGGATTGTGGCCCTCCATTTCGACCTTGCGGCCGTTGGAGGTATCTAAAGAGTTGAGCTCGCCAAGGCTTCGGTGGGTGGGGGTAGCAATGGCGTCGGACTCCTAACCAAGTTAGGAGGGCACATCCCAGGCGTACTCCTTTCGTACCAACATCTTTGGCGTGCATCTCTGGTCTCGAGGCCGGGAGCCTCCAGCGCCTTGATCAACGCGTATGGTGCTGCGAGCATCATGGCCTGTCGGTCCCGTGCCTCTGAGATGGGCCCGGTGCGGATTGGGGCCTTGGCTTGCCGCCTTGTCCTTGGACTGGGGCGTCGTGGGCCTCTCGGCGCCGTTCCCCCGGCCCTCTTCCCCACCACTCGTCGGCCGGTGGTGGTGGGTTCGATCGGCGGCCTCCCGCCGAAGCCTTCTTCGGTGGCATGTTGATGAAAGATGAAAAACTGCTCTGGGAGCGCGGATCGGTTCACACAGCCCAGCCCCCGGGCGCCAAGATGTCGGGGGCTGATGGCCCGAACACCCGGGACCTGGTCCCTTGTGGTTGGAGGCGGAGAATGCACAAAGGCGGATCGGCGTGCACGCGACAGATTACCCAACCGGAGCTCTCGGGATAATACTCCCTGCTGCTTGGTGGATTGTATTGTGTTCTTGCTAGGGAGCAATGGGGCTACAAAACCTAGCCTAAGTGAGTGTGGTCTCTATAGTCAGATGAATCGAGCAGTGGACCCTTTCTCGTTGCCCAGGGCCTCCTTTTATAGTCTCAAGGGGTCCCACGGTGGAAACATATGAGGTACAAATGTAAAAACAAAGGTTGGTAACCGCTTTATACAGTGTCTGATGATCTATACCCTAACCGGGGCAAGGGACAAGAGCCATAAATGTCCGTCCTTCCTGAAACGATCTTGGAGGACCGTCAAGTGCGCCTCCGTTTGCCCGATGGTAGCTTGTCGGCGCCGCTTATCGCCGCTCCCGGGGCTGCACAACCCTTGACCCCGTGCCGGAAGGCCCGTGGCGACACGTTGGGAATGGGTGGGCGGAGATGGAGAATTACCTGCCCGGCAAGTGCCTTGCAGCGGCAAGTCATGTCGCTTCGGGGCTTGTCCTCGAAACCTTGGCAAGCTCCTCTTGCGGGGTCTTTTTCCCGTGCCTGGTGACCTTCGGCAAGCTCCTCTTGGGGGCCATCTTTGTTCTTGAATGGCTCCAAAAGGGGCGAGACCTTTGGTGGTCACCGGGCCAGCCCGGCAAAGTGCTGCGACTATCCGTTGCGAGTTAGGGTACTAGGTACCCTACTCTAGTCACCGACAGCAGTAAGACAACATTACGAACATCATTGATTCATTTTTGCGGGCCCCTCAAGTCAAAATTGATAACACAATAGGTCAACAATGATCCGAGGACCATTGATGGAATATCGTCTCTCTTCAACACACACACAGGATTCCATAGAGCGAACTAGGTTGGGCAGCGTTTATCTTCCAACTCTCCAAGTTGTGTTTGCAACCAACTAGTGAGGGTATCCAACACGGATTCTTGGAGAAGGGGTGGTTTACAAAACCAACGATCCGAGCTCAACATAACGGTCGAAACAACCGGTAACACTTCCAAGAAGATATTTGGAGAGTCACGAACCACCGATATATTACTAAACTGAGAACAATCTTGCTTTTGAGGGCAAGGCGATATGATCAAAAAGTGAGGATTGACACAATCCTAACTCATAGATCGAAGAGTGCACGGAAAAGACTAGGTAGCACGATTAATCTTAGGATGATGATTCAATAACCAACACGCTAAGAATGAGAATATTGTCCATTTATTACCAAACAGCGAGGTTGCTAGGAGTATCGATTTCACACACCACAATTCACTAGTCGGCATTCGGTTGCGACAACACGGAACCGAGGAATGAATAATGATGGCGGGAAGTATCACTCGTCCAAAATTCATGAGGAGTTGGTGCAAGTCCTCATGACAATTCGACATAAAGGGTAATACTCCAGGTAGAACAGAACAAAGCTGAATTGGCATTTTGATCTGCGGGATACAACTACTTTGACCCAATCCTAGAAATGGATGAAGTCTGGAGTTTGTTTCTCCTAGTCATTCGAAATAGAATGGCTTGACGGACCACAAGGATAATAGGCATCGATAAACACGATCGCACTATACTCTTGACTATCAATTGATAGGCGAAGTCGAGAATACAACTAAAGAGGACAACTCAAGGAATATATAACTTTTCGAGTTGTGGGCATGGATTAGTATGTCGAGCAAAGTTCAACATTTCTTCCGGATAACCCATGCGGAAAGGTAGAATTGGCAGAGTCACAATATGAATGGAGTACTCCTCAAGAGCACTCTGGTTTGTGATCTTTTGGTTCAAAGAACTTACGCCATAAGCGAGTTCATGGTATTTGGAGGAAGGAAATACCACGGACCTCGAGGACTATCGCAAGGTTACTAATATCCTAAAGGAACTAGCAAATACTAACAACATGAGGTAGGGTGAATCTGGGTTCAAGAACCAGGAATAGAATGCCTACTAACTAATAACATCACGGGATGCTTTCAAGAATAATGGCGGAATCATCACCTTTGGGGATACAAAAGCATTGCTAAATTGCTAGGTGACTTCCTAAACACCTAGGGTCATAATAATAGCTCCAACATCTATGGAGGCAACAAAGTACCTCAACTTTCCGATTAGTGTATTCTAACCAAAAGGACATCGGAGCGGAAGGAAAGGATTTGCAAATGCATCGGACTATTTAGAGACACAGGGATGACTCGGACAGCATACGGTGTAAATGCTCAAAAGATTTGAGACATCATGCAAAATGGTGGCATAACCACTCTACAACATCATAACAAGATTGAGATCAACGATTAACATAAGAAATAGTAGGAACTGAGCGGGCTTGAAACCAACAATCTTAAAGGTCTATGGTTATAACCGTCATCGATAGATAGATGAAGCCTAGTTCTTAATCCCGTGAAGAAAGAGGATATTTCGGATCGAAGGCCATGAGGTATAAGGAGTAAAAAAGCCTGTTCCTTCCAAAATCAATTCCCTTACATAACTAAAGCATTTCTAGACACAACCGACCGGTTTGGCTTGGTAAACCTCTGAGATCGGGGCTCGATACCAAAGCTTCGGGACCCGATTCCAAGTCACATCGATCTAGCGGTAACACCTCATATCACTTTGGGGCCTCCCTACGGTATTCCCAGGTGTCGCCTTACCATGGCCGGGACCGTTTGCCTTTTGGCTCCGGTATATGATAGTGTGCTAGCATCCATATGATAGAGAACCGGGACATGGCTAATCGTGAACCAAGGGCATTAACCCATGGGGCAGGCATACATGAATCACATCGAGCATTGGTCATCAGCGTGTGAATCCGGGGAACCTTGGGCTAACGGGACTCGGTGAACGGCTGTAGGACTACTATCGCTAGGAAGCACTAGACTACATTTCCCCATATGAGAGGCTGCCAAGGATAAACAACTAGATTGTGGGATCCCACACATACCAAGCATTTCAAACATACACACAATATGCTCAATATGTGTAAATACAACATGGCATCACAACATAACTCTCGACTCAAATATTTATTCATTAGGCTCCGAGGGCGAGATATTACAAACATGGGTCTCATGAACCTTTCAGCATACAAGTCAAACACAAGCGGAAGCTTAACATGTCGAAGTCGAGACATCTACAAATGAAAAAATGAGAAGCGACTATCTACCAGATCTGCGGGGCACAAGATCGTGGCGGGTAACAAGCTAAGCGTCAAAGTCCAAGCGGAACTACTAAGCGAGGCCCGTCTCTCCAAAACATAAAATAAGCAAACGTGAGTACAAATGTACTCAGCAAGACTTCAGAACTAACTACATATGCATCATTATCAAAGGGGTGGTGGAGTTTGGTGCAGCAAGCCAGCTTTGACTCGGTGGCTATCTGAACTCATTGCAAGTAACTCTTTTGAGGTGGCGCACGAGTCCACATATTCACCATATCAATACACCACTATGGATCCGCTCCGTCTCCCTACGAGAGCCATCCATAGCACTCACGCTTATCTTGGCATTTTAGAGTATCCACTTTCACTTGTCTATGAACTATGCAAGGGTCCAAGTTTCCATATCCAGGAATCCGGCTATTGAATAGATAATAACCTGAGGGTGTACTTCTTCACACGCTCTCGCCACTTATGCCTGTACGTCATGTACCTCGGCAACCTTCAAGCGGAAGCAGGGAGGGTCGCCGACCGACTAACCACACAAGTCTCTGTCGGGTTTATCGCCTATTGGGTTCCATCCATAAGAATCCGGCGGGTGTCGCTCACGGCCCCAAACGATGTGAGGGTTCCCAGCCCACCAACGGGTGCCATTGGTAACCGTGCCACTTGTGCCTAGTCATCCCAAGCCCACCTCAGGGTGCCACTTGGTAGACTACTAACACTACCTACAAACACGAAACTAGTTGCAACTCACAGGCGGAGATCAAGTTGATTAATAAGTCGAGAGATTCGATTACCAGTAACCTAATGTGTGGTAGTAACTGTTCATGGATCCAAACCGAACTCAAATACCACCAAATCGTGTTCACACACTAGCTCACACAGTGGGACATGTTCACCACTTTCCAATTCATTCCCAATGAATGGACGACACAACTCTAAGCAATAGCGGGCATGACAAACAAGCATGAATGAGTAGGCACATGAGGCTCAAACAACTCCTACTCATGCTAGTGGGTTTCATCTAATTCTTGTGGAATGGTCATGCAGAGAGGATAAAGGGGTTCGCTACAGCAAGTAACACATGAGTCGTTGTTGTCCTAATGCAGTAAAATAGAGCGAGGCGAGAGAGTGGGATTATATCGGAATGAACAAGGGGTTTTGCTTGCCAGCACTTACGAAGATATTATAGTTCTTCATCGGTGTCATCGAACTCATCGTCGAGCTCGTCTCGAGAGGGACAAACACGGCAAACAAGGAAGAACACAATCAATGCAATGCAACAATATGATGCATGAATGTGACATGGCAATATCTTGTTGTTTGGGCTAATGCAACTAGCACCAAGGTTAAATGAAGTTGGTTTGAACCTAAGATTCAAATCCAAACTCCATATGTGAAATTCAAATGCCATTTAATTTATTTGTCCTAAACAGTAGCTATAAATTTTCTAACATGCATGAAAATGGTAAGATGGATAGATTTGATTTTTGATCATTTTCATATATAATTTATTTGATTTGGAGCTAGGTTGATTTTATATGAATTTTAAAGTTTTGGATATTTCTGAATTTTCGTATTATTTTAAATCAGAAAATTATTGCTCGTCCGTTTCCTGACATCGGGGTCAAGGGTTTGGGCCAGTCAACGGTTTTGGGACCCCAAGGATAATAGGCATCGATAAACACGATGCATATACTCTTGACTATCAATTGATGAGCGAGAGTAGAATACAACTAAAGGAAGACAACTCAAGGAATATAACTTAGGTTGTGGGCATGGATTAGTATGTGAACAAGTTCAACATTTCTTCCGGATAACCCATGCGGAAAGGTAGAATTGGCGAGTCACAATATGAATGGAGTACTCCTCAAGAGCACTCTGATTGTGATCTTTTGGTTCAAAAGAACTTCACGCCATAAGCGAGTTCATGGTATTTGGAGGAAGAAATACCACGGACCTCGAGGACTATCGCAAGGTTACTAATATCCTAAAGGAACTAGCAAATACTAACAACAGAAGGTAGGGTGAATCTGGGTTCAAGAACCGAGAATAGAATGCCTACTAACTAATAACATCACGGATGCTTTCAGAATAATGGCGGAATCATCACCTGAGGGATACAAAGCATTGCTAAATTGCTAGGTGACTTCCTAAACAACTAGGGTCATAATAATAGCTCCAACATCTCGTCGAGGGCAACAAAGTACCTCAACTTTCCGATTAGTGTGCTTATTCTAACAAAAAAGGACGCCGGGAGCGGAAGGAAAGGATTTGCAAATGCATGGAGACTATTTAGAGACCTGGGATGACTCGGACAGACATAGCAGCGTAAATGCTCAAAAGATTTGAGACATCATGCAAAATGGTGGCATAACCACTCTACAACATCATAACAAGATTCGAGATCAACGGTTAACATAAGAAATAGTAGGAACTGAGCAGGGCTTGAAACCAACAATCTTAAAGGTCTATGGGTTAATAACCGTCATGATAGATAGATGAGAAGCCTAGTTCTTAATCCCGTAGAAGATAAAGGATGGCTTTCGGATCGAAGGCCATGAGGTATAAGGGTAAAAAGCCTTCGTTCCTTCCAAAATCAATTCCCTTACATAACTAAAGCATTTCTAGACACAACCCGACGGTTTGGCTTGGTAATCCTCTGAGAGCAGTCGGGCTCGATACCAAAGCTGTCGGGACCCGATTCAAGTCACATCGATCTAGCGGTAACACCTCATATCACTTTGGGGCCTCACGCGCGGTATTCCACAGTGTCGCCTTACCATGGCCGGGGCCGTTTCAGCCTGGCTCCACGTATATGATAGTGTCGCTAGCATCCATATGATGAGAACCGGAGCGACATGGCTGAATCGTGAACTAGCGGCATTAACCCATGGGAACTGGGCATACATAGATCACCGAGCATGTGGTCATCAGCGTGTGAATCCCAAGGGCTGTACTTGGGCTACGAGGACTCGGTGAAACGAACATAGCGGACTACTATACGCTCGAGAAGCACTAGACTACATTTCCCCATATGAGAGGCTGCCAAGGATAAACAACTAGATTGTCGGATCCCACACATACCAAGCATTTCAAACATACACACAATATGCTCAATATGTGTAAATACAACATGGCATCACAACATAACTCTCGACTCAAATATTTATTCATTAGGCTCGAGGAGGCGAGATATTACAAACATGGGTCTCATGACCTTTTCGGAGCATACAAGTCAAAACACAAGCGGAAGCTTAACATATGCGAGTACTGAGACATCTACAAATGAAGAAGCGACTATCTACCAGATCTGCCGAGGGCACAAGATGCGTGGTGAGGTAACAAGCTAAGCGTCGAAGTCCAAGCGGAACTACTAGCGAGGCTGACGTCTCTGCTTAAAACATAAAATAAGCAAACGTGAGTACAAATACTCAGCAAGACTTATCGAGAACTAACTACATATGCATCATTATCAAAGGGGTGGTGGAGTTTGGTGCCTTAGCCAGCTTTGACTCGGTGGCTATCTGAACTCATTTGCAAGTAACTCTTTTGAGGTGGCGCTACGAGTCCACATATTCACCATATCAATACACCACTATGGATCCGCTCCGTCTCCCTCTGAGGCATGTCCATAGCACTCACGCTTATCTTGCATTTTAGAGTATCCACTTTCACTTGTCTATGAACTATGCAAGGGTCCAAGTTTCCATATCCAGGAATCGGCTATTTGAATAGATAATGATAACCCTGCGGTGTGCTTCTTCACTGCGCTCTCGCCACTTATAGCCTGTACACGTCATGTACCTCGGCAACCTTCAAGCGGAAGCTTGAGAAGTCGTACGACCTGACTAACACACAAGTCTCGTCCAGTTTATCGCCTATTGGGTTCCATCCACTTGGAGATCCGGCGGGGTGTAGCTCTGACCCCAAGCGATGTGACGGGGTTCCCAAGCCCACCAACTTGGGTGCCACTTGGTACCGTGCCACTGTGCCTAATCTGTCCCAAGCCCACTGTACGGGTACTTGGTGACTACTAACACTACCTACAAACACGGAAACTAGTTGCAACTCACAGACGAGAGATCATGTTGATTAATAAGTCGAGAGAATTCGAGGTCAGGCCCTAATGTGTAGTAACTTTCATGGATCACAAACGAACTCAAATACCACAACCAAGTCGTGTTCACACTTAGCTCACACACGATGGGGACATGTTCACCACTTTCCAATTCATTCCCAATGAATGGGACGTGACACAACTCTAAGCAATAGCGAGGCATGACAAACAAGCATGAATGAGTAGGCACATCGAGGCTCAAACAACTCCTACTCATGCTAGTGGGTTTCATCTAATTCTTGTGGAATGCCGGGTCATCAGGAGGATAAAGGGTTCGACTACAGACAAGTAACACATGAGTCGTTGTTGTCCTAATCACGATAAAATAGAAGCGGAGGCGAGAGTGGGATTATATCGGAATGAACAAGGGGTTTTGCTTTTGGCACTTGAAGATATTATAGCTCTTCATCGGTGTCATCGATCTCATCGTCGAGCATCGTCTCTTGAGAGGGACAACACGGCAAACAAGGAAGAACACAATCAATGCAATGCAACAATATGATGCATGATGTGACATGGCAATATCTTTGTTGTTGGGCTAATGCAACTAGCACCAAGGTTAAATGAAGTTGGTTTGAACCTAGATTCAAATCCAAACTCATATATGAAATTCAAATGCCATTTAATTTATTTGTCCTAAACAGTAGCTATAAATTATTCTAACATGCATGAAAATGGTGCGGATGGATAGATTTGATTTTTGATCATTTTCATATATAATTTATTTGATTTGGAGCTATGGTTGATTTTATATGAATTTTAGAAGTTTGGATATATTACGGAATTTTACGTATTATTTAAATCGAGAAAATTATTAAGCGCGTCGGCGTTAAATCCTCGTGACATCGGCCGAGTCCAGATGTCGGCCAGTCTTGTGGGACCCTGATCGATGTTATGCTAATTATCGGTATTGCGTGCTAATTTAATCCTAATTAAAAAGTGTCGGGTTTTGGGCCCATGTCATTAGCTGAGGTTTAGTTTAGAGGAATTAGCACCTAACGTTGGTGATTAGCACTAACTAGCATCTAACAATCCATTAGTGCATTTACATGTCATTTACCCGTGGGGCCCTCACGTCAAATAGTCAAACCCAGGGCAGCGGGTCAAACCCACCGACTCGGCCAGCGAGACCGAGGCAATGGCGCTGCTCAGCATACAGGGGAGGCACGGAGACGAGGCCGTTCTTGGGCTCGTTGGAGAGCTCTCGCTGGCGTCAGTGGTGGTGGCGGCGGGACCTATGGTGGCGGAGCCGGCAGCCCAGCGAACTCAAGCGGCGGCGGGCTCGGGTGCAAGTGGGGATGGGGCTGCGTCTGTAAGCAGCGGCGGTGCCACGGAGGCTCTGGCGATCGAGGAAGCGTTAGGCGCATGCGGAGACCAAATGGTCACGAACATCACCGGCGAAGTCTTGAGGTGGCCAGGTGTGATCACGGTGAGTGCAGTGTGGTCGCTCGGTCTGTGGCCGGCGGAGAGAGGAGGATAAGCGAAGCTCACGGTGATCGTCGTGGGGTGAATGGCCGAGCTCGGGGATGGCCAAGACAGCAGGCGGCGGAGGCGATCTCGCGGCCGCAGGTTGAAGAAGCGGCAGCGGTGAAGGCAAGCAGACTTCCGGCTCACTGGCAGCAGTGAGGAGGAGGAGAGGTCGGCGGACTCACAGGATCCGTCGGGAGGTGGGGCGGTGGCTATGGCGGGGATTCTGGCGTCGGTGGCGCCAATGGCCTTCGAACCTGTGGCAGGAGCAGAGGGGAGGGAGGAGAGCAGCGAGTGAGGGAGAGGAGAGAGAGGGGTCGGGGGAGGCGCGTGGCGTCTCGGGCGTCAGCGAGAGCCGGGCAGGTGGGAGGGAGGAGGTGGAGGCTTGGTGTGGCGTCGCCTCTGCCCTCTTGGCAGAGGTGGAAAGACCAAAGGCGTACACAGGTGAGCATTAGGCTGATTCCTGGCTGGGCCACCAGGTGAGTGGGCCTCGGTGGCGTCGAGTAAGTCCTTCTCTCTCTCTCTTTATTTGTTTTAATTTCTATTTTTATTACTCTGTTTGAATTAGTAAAAATACTAACTCATTTATAAAATCTGACAAAATTGTGGGCACTATTTGAATTATTTCAATAGCCCCAAGTACTTTCCAGGATTATTTGGATTTAAAAGATGAACAATATGGAGGTGATAAAACTTTGTATGTATCAAGCATATGACCGAACACACACACACACACACACCATGAACACAACAACAATCCAATAAGTATAGTGCATCTATTTTTCCAACCCATGCATGTATGACCAGAGTTCAAAATACTCCTTCTATTCATAAATATTAGTCTTTTAGAGAGTTCAACAAGTGACTACATAGACAAAATAGGTGAATCTAGACTCTAAAATATGTCTATATACATCCATATGTGCCGATCCATTTGAAGCCTCTAAAAGACTAATATTTAAACGAAGGAAGTAAAATATAAGACATCCATGGTCCTCGAGTTCAATATTTAAAATGAACATGAAATGAAACATGAATATTAAGTCTAATACTCGTACATGCAAATATTGTGTTTAGGCGGAAGCTATGATTGTCGGGGTCAACCCCTGACCTTAGATAAAATTGTGGAGCTACTGTTTAGGGTTGTTTAGATTATATTTGTCCCCACCCTCCCAACCACGATTGGTTGTGCACCCCACCCTCCTCCAGGAGAATATCATGTGCCCCCATACCTTAGATGCTATATCCGTCTGAGTTGCTTGGAGCTTGTAGATATGAGATATAGCAGCTCACATGATGTGTCTTAATTTTTGCGAAACCTTGATGAGTTTGAAATTGCACACAATTTGTACAAAACTACTTAGATGCCTTTGATCCCATATCAATGACCTCGAAGCTCGTATCACCGTAGCATCTAAGATGAAGGAGGACATCATATTCTCCTATATGTAAGAATATCATGGCTACCACACCTTAGATGCTTTGGTGATACAAGCTCTTGGGGCGTTGGTTGTGATAACACCTCCTCGGTGGTTGAATGGTTTTTGAAAAGCCCCAAAGAGTTACACTTTCTTACAAGCACAAAAGGCTGCTCGGATGCCATTGGATCTCAGATCAAGCGACCTCAAGCTCGTATCACCGTAGCATCAAGCTGCGATAGCACCTTATGTTTTCTTGCGAGAGGTATGGCGTGCTCATACTGTAGATTCTATGGTGATCTGAGTTCCTTGAGATCTATGACCCACAATAGGAGGTTTGAATGTTTTTGCAATATCTGGTGATAGAGTTTGGAAATGCAGAAAAGTACAAGTACTATGCATGTGCCATCGATCAGCGATCATCGACCTAGATGCTCATATCACGTAGCGGGTAATTAAGCTCTGGGGAGCACCTAATATGAAACGGGGAGCGTTGGATCGAAGATGCACACCACGAGCCTGAATGTTTATTTGCAAAAGAACTTTGGAAGTTTGGAAGTGCGCATAATTACAAAGTCTACTCCCAAGCCATTGGATCTCACTTCCAACGGTGTAAAACTTCGTATCACCATAGTATCTAAGCTCTTGGGGGTGGATGTGATATTCTATGCATTTGTCATTTTGTTCATAAACTTGCAAAATCATTGTAACTCGTGTCGTTACTTGTCTAACAGCGCAAAGTGTTTGTTCAAAAAACCCATCCTACACTGAAATATCGGAACAACACAGGGGGTCCCTTGTCATTAATCAAATTTGGACCTAAAACTAACAAATCTGAAAGCGAGATTGAGCGGCAGCTTGGACTACAAAGGTAAGTCGATGGCTTTGAAAAAGCGAGCGGTTGTTGGATTTGTCCCATAACGATTTTATCTGATACTTGCGTTGAGTAGAGTAGAGGAGTGCCTTGTCAACACATGCATGACCGTTGTCTCACTTACGGGTGGGTCCCAGTCTGCGATCTCAATCTCTCTTCTCTCATCGTCTAACCTTTGCGGCGGACACGAAGGCGGCGCTAGCTTGCCGGTGTTATTACAACTAAAAAAAGCTTGGAAAATAGAAGACGCCTAGAACAAGAGCGTTGTGGCTGGTCGAAGGCCAGACTAACGTGCCACGTTTGCATGATGAAGCTGTGTGGCTAGTGGGGTGTTTTTAGGCATTGGCTGGGTCGAGTCGAACCATAGGTACTAAATCGTCTGATATATTTTTACGCACATTTTTCCTCCGTGCGAGATGTGGCACACCCTACATGTGGTTTGAGGGTCCTCCGGTGGTGCGCATATATTCTTCTAACGTGGGACACCCTACGCGTTTTACGGGTCCTCCTCGGTCGTGGCGCGAAGCAAGTAAATGAGTCGTCAAATCACGAAGACCACCTTTCCCATGAGTACATCAGGTGAAACCGGTGGCTAGCTAGTTAGGCTAGTTAGACCGATTAGCTGGCGCGCCACGATTATTTTTCACCTTTTTATCTACTTGCCGCAGGTAAATTTAAATATCCACCTGGCGTTGCTCGGTGTTTGGGTGCGGCAGGATTTTAATTTTTTGATTGGCAGGAGGCAGGCGGCAGGAGTTTTAAATTTTTGATTAGCCAGGAAGGCGGCGATAGCAATTAGTCACGATGACTCCGCTTTGTAAAACCCTTTGCTCCGTGATGTGAGAAGTTGTCATTGGTGTTTTACATGGTGAAAACCAAAAGATTCCCGCTCTCGGCTGGCTCCTCCGCCTTCCGTGGGATGCATTGCCTTTCAGCCGTTCACCCCTTTGCTTCCTCTCCCCATTGCTTCTACCTGGTGCCATGGCGGCCAGGCGGATCATGGAGTCAGGGTGGCACGACACAAGCTCCATGCCAGGATCACGACTCGGGGCCAGGGCGTGGAGCTCCGTGAGCTCAAGGAGAAGAGTGCCATTCTCCTCCGTTATGTGAGGAGTTCACGGAGCTTCAATGGCGTCCACCACAAAGATGCTCGGCGTCGGCGGCGTTGCTGCGACGGGAATCACGATAGGCGTCGAGGCAGGCTGGAGGCCTTGGCCAGGCGATCGTGATGAGTCGGGATCGCCTCAGCCACTTGGTGAACAAAGTTGCCATGCCGTGTTGCGTTGCGCGATGCCTACCATCGTGCTAAGCGATGATATGGCCGTCGGGCTAAACCGTTCGACCACCGGTCGACTTCAGCAGCTGCGGCTTCACGACTGGTCTCCTCCTTCACCTATATCTCAGGAGGCTGAGCCGTCTCCGTGATGGTGGGGGCTGAGCTGGACAGGAGGTTGCGCGCTGCGTCGCCGTTGCGGCCCGAATCCTTCGAGCTCCGTCACGGAATCCATTACGTGCCATTGGGCGTCGTCTTGACAGCTGGCTCCGTCGGCGGGGAAGCGGGCTCTATGGCGGTTGCACCTGCATCACCAGCGTCGTGCGCCTCGAGAAGCGGAGGACTTGGTGGTGTTTAGGCGCCCTCTGCATGGGCATGTCCATGTCTCGGCGCAACATGACCGTTGGATCAAACTCGAGCCAGTGCGGATCGATCCTTTGTAACAAAGCGTGTGGGTGTGTTTGGTTGCATTCTCATCTCAATATAGTTGTTTCCTCTTCGTGTATTTTTGTCAACCTACTAGTGTGGACTCATGCACCCTTCATGCACTCGCCAAACACCCAAAAGTGGGTCGAGGAACTTTTGCTCCCATCCGTGCACCCTTCATACACCTGTCTAACACTATAGGATGTGCTTCATATGGTTCATGTTTAGTAGATCTTGTAGCACCGTACTCTCCGTGCGTTGTGGACCTAGTTACGTAACATTGATCTCACCGTTCATTCTCGGCGGGACGATCAAAGCGGTACTATGTTACATATAGGAGTAGTTGACATCGCACAAACATTTGTTATCGTCATATCTTACTACACTAGCAACAAGATTGTGTGTACTACGTATGAACCTCACACATGCCTAGTAGTAGAAGCCTTGTGTATGTTCAAGTGGCTGCGTGTTCGCACTCCTCCGTCGTAAGAGTGAAGCGCTTCTTTGTAATCATTTTTCTTCAGAATGAAAAACAGTGGACACGCTCTACCGTGCGGATCCTCCTCCGACCATGCACTAAATTACTCACTTTACAGACATGTGGGACAGCACACAGGGTCCACCAGCCATGCACTAAATTACTCCGTAGTAGAGTGGCGGTGACTACCCCGTCGAACCACTGCGGTAATGCCCAATGAGCCGTCAAATCACAAAACCCCTCCTTTCCAGCGATAAGTTGGACGGATGAAACAACCATCATTTCACTCTTCTCTCGGCTTCCTCTCTTGAAGAAAACCCCCACTCGCCCGCTTCTCCCATCTCGTTCCTCCTTTCACTCTTCTCTCGGCTTCCTCTCTCTGGATGGGCCTTGGAGCACCGGCGTGCGTGATGTCTATAGCTCTGGCCAAAACCGTCGACTCATGAGTACGAAGAAGCGCAAGCACCCATGAGACTACATGAACAAGCTCAAAGCCATTGCCTGTCCAAGCCCCCTCTCAGGATCCATCATTAAGCAAGTCGGTAATGTCTCTTGTTGTGATCTTTTTCTCGATCTTGATTGTGTTTTTCATCTAACACTGATGTACTAATCTTGGTAGTACAACTTCTGGGTGATCTTGCATGTGATTTTTGTTGTGCCAAATAGCGGTTCTAAATTCCTCTTTTGACCAAAACATGCGAGAGGTTGACAGATTTCTTATAGATTACTTTCAACTACTCCCTCTGTCCCAAATTTCTTGTCTTAGATTTGTCTAGATACGGATGTATCTAATACTAAAATGTGACTTGATACATCCATATCTAGACAAATCTAAGACAAGAATTTTTGGGGCGGAGGGAATACTATAATTATCAATGCTACCTTTTAAGAGGTATATTTGCCTCAGTAACTTGTGTTATGGATATTGCATGTAATCCCTCTGCTCTCATGCCTTTGAAGACATGTTCTAGTGTCTTTGTTCACTCATTTACTGTGCATATATGTAGTCATATATGGAGTATAATATTGAAAATCATCTTATATTTCTGAATAGGTAGTAATTAAATATGGTTTACATTTGAATTAGAACCAGGTCAGCGGTGGAGATGAAGTTCTCAAAGTCATGCGCGTGAACTGGAAGACCTGATGATGAGTTCTCTTCTGAACTATCCACTCTTTGTGTCCTTGTGCATACGTGTCCTTAACTAGTGTTTTCACTGTAGCATTGTTGTCGGCGTGTTCTCGAGGCTGTGCTTGCCACAACAATTTCCTGTTGTGCCTTGATTCTGAAGGTGTGGTTCTTGTAAAGCTTCCCAACAAATCTGATGCGACTGTCTTCATCATCATGTTTTATGATGGTGCATGTAGACATCTCTCAGAAATCCATGGCCTAATGGTTATGCGGGGTTCATCCGTGGAGTCGATGGCAAGAAATAGTGCGGAGTTTAGTTAGTGCAACTTTGCTTATGCGTAGTAAGTACTATTGTTCGATGACTTGATTTGTGTTTGTGAACCTGTATATTGTTTATTAATCTGCGCTTTTGGTGTGTGGAGTCTGAAGCGGTCTATGTTAATGTCTATCCACTCAATTGATCTGTACATTTGAAGTATCCGGATCATATTTTTGTGAGGACGGTTTATCAATTATGGTTACACTCCAATATGTATGCATTGCAGGGTTTATCGCACCCACAGATTTCGGTCCATGGATGTTAGGTCCATACGGTTTATCCGGCCTTTGGACATCACCTTGTGGGAGTAGGCGGGGCCCTGCATGCCACACGTAGTTGGATGATCAATCTGTTTAGTACTTCAACATAGTGATTTCTGGTAAGGATTCACTAAGTGTTACATCAAGTAAATCTTATTGATTTCTGTATAAATCTTATTGATTTAATGTCATGTTTTCTTTCTTTTCCTGCAATTTTACGATCGGTTTTGCCATGTGACATTCATCACGAATAAACCGTTTGGTTTGCTCTCGATGGCTATTTTGCAGGTTTCACTTCTTATGTCATGTCGATAGTGAAGAACTGTCCATCACTTATATTCTTTGGAAAAAATTGGATCGGTCTGTTATGCAGTACAATTTGAATCCCTATGATGAAGCTGTTTGGTTTAACAAAAACACACAATTAGTCCTTCTCACGTTTACAAGAAATGAAGAAAAAACTGGATCACGGTCACGGATCCTAGTCAAGTTAGAAAGCTGATCATAGCGGACCGGACCGATCGCCGTTGTCTCACACAGATCGAGCACGGCGGTTGCTCTAGCAGCGTATGTTGTGACTCGGTCTGATCCGGTGAGGATTGAGCACCGACGCGTCGGTGGATCAGCACGATCTCTGGAGGATCGGGCACCGACGGCACCAGCTCTACAAGGAGCACCATCTCCGGCAGCAGCGGAACTTGCACCTGCACCAACACTTGCACTTGCATTTGGTCGGCCCGTGCGGTTGCACCGGAGGCTGGGCTGCGTTCGCACTTCATATACCAAAGTCCTTAGCAAACATGTCCACCTTCTTGGTAAGCATTGGCCGCCCAAATTACCCGTTCTTTTTCTTTCCATGTTGTTTCACATGATTCCTTTGTGTTGATCTAACTGTTTGGGTATGTCTTCTTGTTTGCAAGCAGGAGAATTCCTAGAACAACAAAGATTCGTTCAACTATCCGGGCGACCCAGCGGCCAAGTTTCTCTTACCATGCGCAGCCTTGGTGTGAATGAACACTGCTCAATATACGTAAGTACAAGGATGGTCACATGATGATTGATGCTAAAGCATGGTCAAGATTCAAATCTAAATCATATCTTGCGGTAGGGGATGATGTCAAATCGAACTTTCTCGGCAGGGAGAGCTGTTCCAAATCAACTTTGAAATTCTTGATGCTTGTGCATAGCTGCCGAACTGATCTATCCTCAGAGAGATTTTGATGTAATAATCGGCATGGTGAAACAAGTGTCACGTATGTATAAAGTAGTACGATAGTATTATTTATCACATGGTACATCATTGATAAATTGTAACTCTGATTCTTTGGTTAGGAATGTCGTTCGATTTCATTCCAACAGCTGCGTGCTTTATTCAATTTTGTGATACCTTATGCGACATCTAAAACCAGCGATCCGATAAGCTTGCAATATGAAAAGTGCTGAGGTAGAACACATGGGCCCCAAACATGCAGGTTCGACTGCGGCCCAAGTCGAGAACCGTGAGCCTATCGAGTAAAAAAATAAAATATCGAGTATTATTCTCAGACTGAACCCCCATAATTCTAAATGCGTTGCGAGAGGAGTATATTTCTCGGCAAGGTGAGCAGGTGATATAAAAGATTTGTATATTTCTTTACGAGAGGAGTATCTCTTCAAAAATTATTTATGTGTAACTAGTTACTCCTGTCTTTCTACTTCCTTTACGATATGTAGAACCAGCAATTGAGGGTCCGTGCCATATACAAATTAGAGTGCACAACTTCACGGTAGACACACCCGATCGTGGCGCCATGACAATACCCAATGAGCACCAAATCACAACCCCCCCCCTTTCCAGCTTTAGCGATAAAATTAGACGGATGAAGCGGCAATATTTCACGGCTTGAATCCCCTTCTCCCGTCATGGAGAACCAGGTATAAATTCTTCATCCATCCCGATAAATCCAAGTCCCTTGGTGAGGTAATCCTAGGATGACAGCTGCCGCCGTTGATGCATTTTCTTCGTCTTGAATCTAGTGTGTTTCGGTTCGATTGCCCAAAGTCTGAGTACCCTCTGATTTGCGCCCTCGGCGAGACTCCACTTGTTCCTTCTCATACCTGGCATTTTGAAAGCAGCGCATAGTATGTTCCTAGAATCCTCTTCTCTATCCGGGAGGGTGGGGGTTTTTGAACATCTTGTTTGTCATATTATTTTTCTGCAGTGTATTATTTGCTCTGCCCGAACACATGTACTCAAGATGCCGGCCTTGCCATAGCTGAATACACTAGTTTAATGGTCACAGTGAAGACAAGCCATGGATATTACTTCCGAGTTGGGTTCGTGAACCAAGAAGATCGCTGCTTTTTATTGCCAACTTGGATAAACTTTCTCAAGTGTTCTGGTGAAACTTGGCGCCCACGAATGTTGATGGAAATAGCGAACCTGCTCTCATCTTCCTGCCATCTTCCACCCGGCGTCGTTCAATTGTTCATCCATGTTAGTGTTAGTTTGTATCTGGTTCTTGTTTGTTGCCTCGATTACTTCTTCATCCACCTATTGTCTAACTAATCACAATTTAACTTTAGAAGTAGCAAAGAATCTCTCACGAAGATGCTACTTCTAACTAATATTCTTATAATTGGTAGCACGTGTAGGTTTTTGAGTTAAGCGATGCTAGTTTTGTTACTCTGTAATAACTTCGGTTTACTAATGGCTTTGAAGTAGGCTGGATCGACATCCACAAGTTCCTACACTTTATTGATCGTCTTGAGGTCCTTGTGGGGGCGTTTCAATGGTGGAAGGCCACGTGGGATATGTGCCTTGCTGCACTCGTTGAACAGGTCAAGCGTGCCGAGAAACTTATAGTGCGAGCTGTTTTACATATATATGTTGTTCATAAACTATTGCTTATACAGTTTACAATTGTGATCTTCTTAAGCAGGCTGCGGTTCTATTGTTCCTATCAGATGCACGACCATGGTCGGGTTAGACTTCGCTTGGTCACAACATGATGTTTATGTCGACCTACTCAATTCCCCTTGGAGGTGAAAAGATACTTATTCGTGGGTGGTCTCGGATAATGAAGGCCGTCCATCTTGGAGAATAGGACGAAGATTATGTTCATGCTTTTCCATGGCTCTAAAGCGAATATCTTGTTTATTGACCATGTTGCGTGATGAAGCGCTTTGGAAGGTTGTGGATCTTGAGGTGGCGCTGGGGCTTGGCGGCCTCACCCTTAGTTAGCTAGCAAAGCAAGTAGCCTTTGTTGACGTGCTTTATGCAGTTGAACTGTATAAGTACTCATACTACTTTCAGCTTTGGTTGTTAAGTGCCCTGCTGGTTTCAGTTAAGGTTGTTAAGTACTCCTGCTGCTTTCTGATCATCGTGTTTCTTGAGTCATGTCTTCCTCCGGCCGTAAAACCAAACCAGCGCCGTGGTAACTTACCTTCGCCTTCCACGGCTAGCTGCGCCTCGGCGCCGCATCGCCCCCACCGTCTCCTAATTACTTGCTTGATGTCTTCCTGGCGCTTTGATGCGCTCACGCTGCGCTACCGCCCTCTCGCGTTGTCAACATGGTCAACAAACAACGAGAATCGGCGAGAAGTACACGGAGAGGATGAGCGGTAGGGGCCTGCGTCGGCGTATGGAAAAATAAAATGCTTCCTCCTAGTGTTTTCTGACATTTGGGACCCACGACATTGTGGCGTAAATAGTCAATAGACAGAGAATAGCACAAGATCGGTGACACAGGGGCGTAGCTACTCGAGCATTATTTTTTGTTTGGTATTGTTGAGGCGGGCGAGGGCTTGGCTGAGCGTGGCCCGTCTAGCCGAGCTTATATTTTATGTTCACCATGTGACCAGCCTAGCTATTTTTCTTTGTGAAAATGAGCCCGTTTATTTATTAAAGAATACCCAATCCAGGCCTACTTATTTTTCTCGCCTAATGGGCTACAACTCTTTCAAGGCGCAAATCTTGAAAGTAATATGAAAATGGGTTGTAAATATAAAACAGATGACAAATTGGCAATTACTTTATAATTTCTGATTTTTTCACATTTCAGATTCCTATTTCCTGAGGCATTATCCTAATTCAAATATATCTTCAAAGTACTTTAAATCTGGCTCGACATTTCGGTATTAAAAATAGTGGAACCCACGAAATATAAAATTGGCCCAGTCAACCAAAAAAAAGCAGCGCAATAAATTGCATAAGAAGTTGCCATGAGCTATATGAATTATTAAAAAAGAGAGTGGTCTGACTTGTGGGCTTGTTTAGTTGTGCGTATGCAAGATTTTTAGTTATTATATACTCGTCAACAAAGCGATTCTAGCGAGCGTAACCGTTGGATGTCAATCAACGGCCGTAAATGTTCTTCAATCTCGATCTTCTTGCTCCGGCCGCCAAAGCAGCGCCGGCGGGACCGCTTTACTCCCTCCTCCGTGGCGGCTGTGCTGCCTTGGGACCTCAGCGCCCCTACTACTCCCGTCGTGGCTGAGGCATCCCTCTACTCACCCACCCCTGTTATTGCGGAATGACCTCGCACATGACGGTGGTGAACCCTCGTACTCCTCTCGCGCGGGCTTCCACTACCGCGTCTTCCCACTCAGCGTCGTGCCCTTCTAGGCCTGCCGTCGTCCACCCGCCGTGGTGCTCTCGGTGGTGGTCATATTGACAACGAACTTCGGAAGAAATCTTGCGTGGAGAGGGCGGCAGTGGGTCCCGCAGCAGCCGCAGAAATGCCTCCTTATTCATGGGAAAATAATTATTCCTCCACGACAGCTGGGACCCACTAGGCAGATTTTTTTTGAAAAAAATGTTTCCCGGCTCTTTGGGACCGGGCCACGTATTTAAAAAGCGTTCCCCATTGTATTTCGGACCCACGGAAGTGCCTCCTTATTACGCACAAAAAATGAATACCCCGCTGTTTGGGACGAACCTTGGTGGGAGGCTGACTTGTGGGCCTACTAAGTTGTGGCCCAGGCGGAGGCCTTTGTCAACTTTAGTCAATATATGAGCGATTCTAGCTCCGGTGGCCGTACGATGTCCATCCGGCAGTGTAGTGCTTCTTCAACCTCTAGTCTTCTTGCTCCGCCGCCCAAAGCAGCGTCGGTCGTGCCGCTGCTCCTGCCGCCCGTGGCGGCTGTGATACATGAGCCTCACCTCCCCTACTACTCCCTGCTGGCGGGCCATCCTCTACGCACCCACACCCCATTGCGGCGGCCTCACACCAATGAGCAGTGAACCCTCATACTCCTCTCTGGCGTGGGCATCCCATGCCACGTCTTCCCGTCGCGTCGTCCCCTTCCTAGGCCTCGCCCGTCGTCCATCATACAGTGCTCTCGGCGTGGTCAGTGGTGAGAATGGCTTCCATCGGACGTGGATTTGTACATGGAAAGTGACAGTGGGTCCACGGCATGACAAGGAAGTGCCTCGTTATTATCGCAAATAATTATTCCTGCACCGGCAGCGAGGACCCACCGGACCAGACCATCGTATTCGTGAAAAACGTTTCCCCATGCTGCTGGACCCACTAGCTACATCTTAGCGCATGAAGTCGCCCACGATTCATACTGGTATTGGGAAACACCAGCTACATCTTCTGCATGAGGAAGTGCGTCGGGCAAAAAACCCAAAGCGATCCGCCCAGACGGCTGGGACCCGGCTACATCTTGCGAGCAAGAAGTGCACGGCAGCCGGACCCACGGTGAAGCGTCACGTAGCGTTGTCATTCAGTGTGACGTGTACATACATCTTGGTCGATTCTAGAAGCGTGCATATGCGTGTAGTAAGCGCGCCGTAGCATGTACGCGTCGTCAGTGGCGAGGGCAAGAAAATATGACCATGTCACGTACATGGGCGGGGTCTCGGGCATCTCGCGCGCTCATTACATGGTTCGGGCAGAAAACAACATCGTCGTCGTGTGTTCATAGGGAGGAACCGGAATCGTCGTGTTCATGGGGAGGCAGCGGAATCGTCGTGTTCATCGGGAGCAGCGAACGCGTGGAATAACCGGCTGGATCAGGCGGAATGTGTGAGTCGTGTTCATTGGGAGGCCAGCGGAGCAGGCGATGAAGCGAGGCTGGCGTGCCGCTGGCGGAGAAGCGGACCTCGTTGAGCAGGGTCACATTGATCGGGCGGTTGTGGCGTGCCGCCAAAGCGGAGAAAGGACCTCCTACGGTCAAGCAGTCCTGTTAATGGGAGGGGTGTGGCGTGCCAAAAGCGGAGAAAGCGGACCTTCTACGGTGGCAGTCCTATTGATGGGGAGGGTGTGGCGTACCAAAAGCGGGATGGGACCACAAGGATAATAGGCATCGATAAACACGATGCATATACTCTTGACTATCAATTGATGAGCGAGAGTAGAATACAACTAAAGGAAGACAACTCAAGGAATATAACTTAGGTTGTGGGCATGGATTAGTATGTGAACAAGTTCAACATTTCTTCCGGATAACCCATGCGGAAAGGTAGAATTGGCGAGTCACAATATGAATGGAGTACTCCTCAAGAGCACTCTGATTGTGATCTTTTGGTTCAAAAGAACTTCACGCCATAAGCGAGTTCATGGTATTTGGAGGAAGAAATACCACGGACCTCGAGGACTATCGCAAGGTTACTAATATCCTAAAGGAACTAGCAAATACTAACAACAGAAGGTAGGGTGAATCTGGGTTCAAGAACCGAGAATAGAATGCCTACTAACTAATAACATCACGGATGCTTTCAGAATAATGGCGGAATCATCACCTGAGGGATACAAAGCATTGCTAAATTGCTAGGTGACTTCCTAAACAACTAGGGTCATAATAATAGCTCCAACATCTCGTCGAGGGCAACAAAGTACCTCAACTTTCCGATTAGTGTGCTTATTCTAACAAAAAAGGACGCCGGGAGCGGAAGGAAAGGATTTGCAAATGCATGGAGACTATTTAGAGACCTGGGATGACTCGGACAGACATAGCAGCGTAAATGCTCAAAAGATTTGAGACATCATGCAAAATGGTGGCATAACCACTCTACAACATCATAACAAGATTCGAGATCAACGGTTAACATAAGAAATAGTAGGAACTGAGCAGGGCTTGAAACCAACAATCTTAAAGGTCTATGGGTTAATAACCGTCATGATAGATAGATGAGAAGCCTAGTTCTTAATCCCGTAGAAGATAAAGGATGGCTTTCGGATCGAAGGCCATGAGGTATAAGGGTAAAAAGCCTTCGTTCCTTCCAAAATCAATTCCCTTACATAACTAAAGCATTTCTAGACACAACCCGACGGTTTGGCTTGGTAATCCTCTGAGAGCAGTCGGGCTCGATACCAAAGCTGTCGGGACCCGATTCAAGTCACATCGATCTAGCGGTAACACCTCATATCACTTTGGGGCCTCACGCGCGGTATTCCACAGTGTCGCCTTACCATGGCCGGGGCCGTTTCAGCCTGGCTCCACGTATATGATAGTGTCGCTAGCATCCATATGATGAGAACCGGAGCGACATGGCTGAATCGTGAACTAGCGGCATTAACCCATGGGAACTGGGCATACATAGATCACCGAGCATGTGGTCATCAGCGTGTGAATCCCAAGGGCTGTACTTGGGCTACGAGGACTCGGTGAAACGAACATAGCGGACTACTATACGCTCGAGAAGCACTAGACTACATTTCCCCATATGAGAGGCTGCCAAGGATAAACAACTAGATTGTCGGATCCCACACATACCAAGCATTTCAAACATACACACAATATGCTCAATATGTGTAAATACAACATGGCATCACAACATAACTCTCGACTCAAATATTTATTCATTAGGCTCGAGGAGGCGAGATATTACAAACATGGGTCTCATGACCTTTTCGGAGCATACAAGTCAAAACACAAGCGGAAGCTTAACATATGCGAGTACTGAGACATCTACAAATGAAGAAGCGACTATCTACCAGATCTGCCGAGGGCACAAGATGCGTGGTGAGGTAACAAGCTAAGCGTCGAAGTCCAAGCGGAACTACTAGCGAGGCTGACGTCTCTGCTTAAAACATAAAATAAGCAAACGTGAGTACAAATACTCAGCAAGACTTATCGAGAACTAACTACATATGCATCATTATCAAAGGGGTGGTGGAGTTTGGTGCCTTAGCCAGCTTTGACTCGGTGGCTATCTGAACTCATTTGCAAGTAACTCTTTTGAGGTGGCGCTACGAGTCCACATATTCACCATATCAATACACCACTATGGATCCGCTCCGTCTCCCTCTGAGGCATGTCCATAGCACTCACGCTTATCTTGCATTTTAGAGTATCCACTTTCACTTGTCTATGAACTATGCAAGGGTCCAAGTTTCCATATCCAGGAATCGGCTATTTGAATAGATAATGATAACCCTGCGGTGTGCTTCTTCACTGCGCTCTCGCCACTTATAGCCTGTACACGTCATGTACCTCGGCAACCTTCAAGCGGAAGCTTGAGAAGTCGTACGACCTGACTAACACACAAGTCTCGTCCAGTTTATCGCCTATTGGGTTCCATCCACTTGGAGATCCGGCGGGGTGTAGCTCTGACCCCAAGCGATGTGACGGGGTTCCCAAGCCCACCAACTTGGGTGCCACTTGGTACCGTGCCACTGTGCCTAATCTGTCCCAAGCCCACTGTACGGGTACTTGGTGACTACTAACACTACCTACAAACACGGAAACTAGTTGCAACTCACAGACGAGAGATCATGTTGATTAATAAGTCGAGAGAATTCGAGGTCAGGCCCTAATGTGTAGTAACTTTCATGGATCACAAACGAACTCAAATACCACAACCAAGTCGTGTTCACACTTAGCTCACACACGATGGGGACATGTTCACCACTTTCCAATTCATTCCCAATGAATGGGACGTGACACAACTCTAAGCAATAGCGAGGCATGACAAACAAGCATGAATGAGTAGGCACATCGAGGCTCAAACAACTCCTACTCATGCTAGTGGGTTTCATCTAATTCTTGTGGAATGCCGGGTCATCAGGAGGATAAAGGGTTCGACTACAGACAAGTAACACATGAGTCGTTGTTGTCCTAATCACGATAAAATAGAAGCGGAGGCGAGAGTGGGATTATATCGGAATGAACAAGGGGTTTTGCTTTTGGCACTTGAAGATATTATAGCTCTTCATCGGTGTCATCGATCTCATCGTCGAGCATCGTCTCTTGAGAGGGACAACACGGCAAACAAGGAAGAACACAATCAATGCAATGCAACAATATGATGCATGATGTGACATGGCAATATCTTTGTTGTTGGGCTAATGCAACTAGCACCAAGGTTAAATGAAGTTGGTTTGAACCTAGATTCAAATCCAAACTCATATATGAAATTCAAATGCCATTTAATTTATTTGTCCTAAACAGTAGCTATAAATTATTCTAACATGCATGAAAATGGTGCGGATGGATAGATTTGATTTTTGATCATTTTCATATATAATTTATTTGATTTGGAGCTATGGTTGATTTTATATGAATTTTAGAAGTTTGGATATATTACGGAATTTTACGTATTATTTAAATCGAGAAAATTATTAAGCGCGTCGGCGTTAAATCCTCGTGACATCGGCCGAGTCCAGATGTCGGCCAGTCTTGTGGGACCCTGATCGATGTTATGCTAATTATCGGTATTGCGTGCTAATTTAATCCTAATTAAAAAGTGTCGGGTTTTGGGCCCATGTCATTAGCTGAGGTTTAGTTTAGAGGAATTAGCACCTAACGTTGGTGATTAGCACTAACTAGCATCTAACAATCCATTAGTGCATTTACATGTCATTTACCCGTGGGGCCCTCACGTCAAATAGTCAAACCCAGGGCAGCGGGTCAAACCCACCGACTCGGCCAGCGAGACCGAGGCAATGGCGCTGCTCAGCATACAGGGGAGGCACGGAGACGAGGCCGTTCTTGGGCTCGTTGGAGAGCTCTCGCTGGCGTCAGTGGTGGTGGCGGCGGGACCTATGGTGGCGGAGCCGGCAGCCCAGCGAACTCAAGCGGCGGCGGGCTCGGGTGCAAGTGGGGATGGGGCTGCGTCTGTAAGCAGCGGCGGTGCCACGGAGGCTCTGGCGATCGAGGAAGCGTTAGGCGCATGCGGAGACCAAATGGTCACGAACATCACCGGCGAAGTCTTGAGGTGGCCAGGTGTGATCACGGTGAGTGCAGTGTGGTCGCTCGGTCTGTGGCCGGCGGAGAGAGGAGGATAAGCGAAGCTCACGGTGATCGTCGTGGGGTGAATGGCCGAGCTCGGGGATGGCCAAGACAGCAGGCGGCGGAGGCGATCTCGCGGCCGCAGGTTGAAGAAGCGGCAGCGGTGAAGGCAAGCAGACTTCCGGCTCACTGGCAGCAGTGAGGAGGAGGAGAGGTCGGCGGACTCACAGGATCCGTCGGGAGGTGGGGCGGTGGCTATGGCGGGGATTCTGGCGTCGGTGGCGCCAATGGCCTTCGAACCTGTGGCAGGAGCAGAGGGGAGGGAGGAGAGCAGCGAGTGAGGGAGAGGAGAGAGAGGGGTCGGGGGAGGCGCGTGGCGTCTCGGGCGTCAGCGAGAGCCGGGCAGGTGGGAGGGAGGAGGTGGAGGCTTGGTGTGGCGTCGCCTCTGCCCTCTTGGCAGAGGTGGAAAGACCAAAGGCGTACACAGGTGAGCATTAGGCTGATTCCTGGCTGGGCCACCAGGTGAGTGGGCCTCGGTGGCGTCGAGTAAGTCCTTCTCTCTCTCTCTTTATTTGTTTTAATTTCTATTTTTATTACTCTGTTTGAATTAGTAAAAATACTAACTCATTTATAAAATCTGACAAAATTGTGGGCACTATTTGAATTATTTCAATAGCCCCAAGTACTTTCCAGGATTATTTGGATTTAAAAGATGAACAATATGGAGGTGATAAAACTTTGTATGTATCAAGCATATGACCGAACACACACACACACACACACCATGAACACAACAACAATCCAATAAGTATAGTGCATCTATTTTTCCAACCCATGCATGTATGACCAGAGTTCAAAATACTCCTTCTATTCATAAATATTAGTCTTTTAGAGAGTTCAACAAGTGACTACATAGACAAAATAGGTGAATCTAGACTCTAAAATATGTCTATATACATCCATATGTGCCGATCCATTTGAAGCCTCTAAAAGACTAATATTTAAACGAAGGAAGTAAAATATAAGACATCCATGGTCCTCGAGTTCAATATTTAAAATGAACATGAAATGAAACATGAATATTAAGTCTAATACTCGTACATGCAAATATTGTGTTTAGGCGGAAGCTATGATTGTCGGGGTCAACCCCTGACCTTAGATAAAATTGTGGAGCTACTGTTTAGGGTTGTTTAGATTATATTTGTCCCCACCCTCCCAACCACGATTGGTTGTGCACCCCACCCTCCTCCAGGAGAATATCATGTGCCCCCATACCTTAGATGCTATATCCGTCTGAGTTGCTTGGAGCTTGTAGATATGAGATATAGCAGCTCACATGATGTGTCTTAATTTTTGCGAAACCTTGATGAGTTTGAAATTGCACACAATTTGTACAAAACTACTTAGATGCCTTTGATCCCATATCAATGACCTCGAAGCTCGTATCACCGTAGCATCTAAGATGAAGGAGGACATCATATTCTCCTATATGTAAGAATATCATGGCTACCACACCTTAGATGCTTTGGTGATACAAGCTCTTGGGGCGTTGGTTGTGATAACACCTCCTCGGTGGTTGAATGGTTTTTGAAAAGCCCCAAAGAGTTACACTTTCTTACAAGCACAAAAGGCTGCTCGGATGCCATTGGATCTCAGATCAAGCGACCTCAAGCTCGTATCACCGTAGCATCAAGCTGCGATAGCACCTTATGTTTTCTTGCGAGAGGTATGGCGTGCTCATACTGTAGATTCTATGGTGATCTGAGTTCCTTGAGATCTATGACCCACAATAGGAGGTTTGAATGTTTTTGCAATATCTGGTGATAGAGTTTGGAAATGCAGAAAAGTACAAGTACTATGCATGTGCCATCGATCAGCGATCATCGACCTAGATGCTCATATCACGTAGCGGGTAATTAAGCTCTGGGGAGCACCTAATATGAAACGGGGAGCGTTGGATCGAAGATGCACACCACGAGCCTGAATGTTTATTTGCAAAAGAACTTTGGAAGTTTGGAAGTGCGCATAATTACAAAGTCTACTCCCAAGCCATTGGATCTCACTTCCAACGGTGTAAAACTTCGTATCACCATAGTATCTAAGCTCTTGGGGGTGGATGTGATATTCTATGCATTTGTCATTTTGTTCATAAACTTGCAAAATCATTGTAACTCGTGTCGTTACTTGTCTAACAGCGCAAAGTGTTTGTTCAAAAAACCCATCCTACACTGAAATATCGGAACAACACAGGGGGTCCCTTGTCATTAATCAAATTTGGACCTAAAACTAACAAATCTGAAAGCGAGATTGAGCGGCAGCTTGGACTACAAAGGTAAGTCGATGGCTTTGAAAAAGCGAGCGGTTGTTGGATTTGTCCCATAACGATTTTATCTGATACTTGCGTTGAGTAGAGTAGAGGAGTGCCTTGTCAACACATGCATGACCGTTGTCTCACTTACGGGTGGGTCCCAGTCTGCGATCTCAATCTCTCTTCTCTCATCGTCTAACCTTTGCGGCGGACACGAAGGCGGCGCTAGCTTGCCGGTGTTATTACAACTAAAAAAAGCTTGGAAAATAGAAGACGCCTAGAACAAGAGCGTTGTGGCTGGTCGAAGGCCAGACTAACGTGCCACGTTTGCATGATGAAGCTGTGTGGCTAGTGGGGTGTTTTTAGGCATTGGCTGGGTCGAGTCGAACCATAGGTACTAAATCGTCTGATATATTTTTACGCACATTTTTCCTCCGTGCGAGATGTGGCACACCCTACATGTGGTTTGAGGGTCCTCCGGTGGTGCGCATATATTCTTCTAACGTGGGACACCCTACGCGTTTTACGGGTCCTCCTCGGTCGTGGCGCGAAGCAAGTAAATGAGTCGTCAAATCACGAAGACCACCTTTCCCATGAGTACATCAGGTGAAACCGGTGGCTAGCTAGTTAGGCTAGTTAGACCGATTAGCTGGCGCGCCACGATTATTTTTCACCTTTTTATCTACTTGCCGCAGGTAAATTTAAATATCCACCTGGCGTTGCTCGGTGTTTGGGTGCGGCAGGATTTTAATTTTTTGATTGGCAGGAGGCAGGCGGCAGGAGTTTTAAATTTTTGATTAGCCAGGAAGGCGGCGATAGCAATTAGTCACGATGACTCCGCTTTGTAAAACCCTTTGCTCCGTGATGTGAGAAGTTGTCATTGGTGTTTTACATGGTGAAAACCAAAAGATTCCCGCTCTCGGCTGGCTCCTCCGCCTTCCGTGGGATGCATTGCCTTTCAGCCGTTCACCCCTTTGCTTCCTCTCCCCATTGCTTCTACCTGGTGCCATGGCGGCCAGGCGGATCATGGAGTCAGGGTGGCACGACACAAGCTCCATGCCAGGATCACGACTCGGGGCCAGGGCGTGGAGCTCCGTGAGCTCAAGGAGAAGAGTGCCATTCTCCTCCGTTATGTGAGGAGTTCACGGAGCTTCAATGGCGTCCACCACAAAGATGCTCGGCGTCGGCGGCGTTGCTGCGACGGGAATCACGATAGGCGTCGAGGCAGGCTGGAGGCCTTGGCCAGGCGATCGTGATGAGTCGGGATCGCCTCAGCCACTTGGTGAACAAAGTTGCCATGCCGTGTTGCGTTGCGCGATGCCTACCATCGTGCTAAGCGATGATATGGCCGTCGGGCTAAACCGTTCGACCACCGGTCGACTTCAGCAGCTGCGGCTTCACGACTGGTCTCCTCCTTCACCTATATCTCAGGAGGCTGAGCCGTCTCCGTGATGGTGGGGGCTGAGCTGGACAGGAGGTTGCGCGCTGCGTCGCCGTTGCGGCCCGAATCCTTCGAGCTCCGTCACGGAATCCATTACGTGCCATTGGGCGTCGTCTTGACAGCTGGCTCCGTCGGCGGGGAAGCGGGCTCTATGGCGGTTGCACCTGCATCACCAGCGTCGTGCGCCTCGAGAAGCGGAGGACTTGGTGGTGTTTAGGCGCCCTCTGCATGGGCATGTCCATGTCTCGGCGCAACATGACCGTTGGATCAAACTCGAGCCAGTGCGGATCGATCCTTTGTAACAAAGCGTGTGGGTGTGTTTGGTTGCATTCTCATCTCAATATAGTTGTTTCCTCTTCGTGTATTTTTGTCAACCTACTAGTGTGGACTCATGCACCCTTCATGCACTCGCCAAACACCCAAAAGTGGGTCGAGGAACTTTTGCTCCCATCCGTGCACCCTTCATACACCTGTCTAACACTATAGGATGTGCTTCATATGGTTCATGTTTAGTAGATCTTGTAGCACCGTACTCTCCGTGCGTTGTGGACCTAGTTACGTAACATTGATCTCACCGTTCATTCTCGGCGGGACGATCAAAGCGGTACTATGTTACATATAGGAGTAGTTGACATCGCACAAACATTTGTTATCGTCATATCTTACTACACTAGCAACAAGATTGTGTGTACTACGTATGAACCTCACACATGCCTAGTAGTAGAAGCCTTGTGTATGTTCAAGTGGCTGCGTGTTCGCACTCCTCCGTCGTAAGAGTGAAGCGCTTCTTTGTAATCATTTTTCTTCAGAATGAAAAACAGTGGACACGCTCTACCGTGCGGATCCTCCTCCGACCATGCACTAAATTACTCACTTTACAGACATGTGGGACAGCACACAGGGTCCACCAGCCATGCACTAAATTACTCCGTAGTAGAGTGGCGGTGACTACCCCGTCGAACCACTGCGGTAATGCCCAATGAGCCGTCAAATCACAAAACCCCTCCTTTCCAGCGATAAGTTGGACGGATGAAACAACCATCATTTCACTCTTCTCTCGGCTTCCTCTCTTGAAGAAAACCCCCACTCGCCCGCTTCTCCCATCTCGTTCCTCCTTTCACTCTTCTCTCGGCTTCCTCTCTCTGGATGGGCCTTGGAGCACCGGCGTGCGTGATGTCTATAGCTCTGGCCAAAACCGTCGACTCATGAGTACGAAGAAGCGCAAGCACCCATGAGACTACATGAACAAGCTCAAAGCCATTGCCTGTCCAAGCCCCCTCTCAGGATCCATCATTAAGCAAGTCGGTAATGTCTCTTGTTGTGATCTTTTTCTCGATCTTGATTGTGTTTTTCATCTAACACTGATGTACTAATCTTGGTAGTACAACTTCTGGGTGATCTTGCATGTGATTTTTGTTGTGCCAAATAGCGGTTCTAAATTCCTCTTTTGACCAAAACATGCGAGAGGTTGACAGATTTCTTATAGATTACTTTCAACTACTCCCTCTGTCCCAAATTTCTTGTCTTAGATTTGTCTAGATACGGATGTATCTAATACTAAAATGTGACTTGATACATCCATATCTAGACAAATCTAAGACAAGAATTTTTGGGGCGGAGGGAATACTATAATTATCAATGCTACCTTTTAAGAGGTATATTTGCCTCAGTAACTTGTGTTATGGATATTGCATGTAATCCCTCTGCTCTCATGCCTTTGAAGACATGTTCTAGTGTCTTTGTTCACTCATTTACTGTGCATATATGTAGTCATATATGGAGTATAATATTGAAAATCATCTTATATTTCTGAATAGGTAGTAATTAAATATGGTTTACATTTGAATTAGAACCAGGTCAGCGGTGGAGATGAAGTTCTCAAAGTCATGCGCGTGAACTGGAAGACCTGATGATGAGTTCTCTTCTGAACTATCCACTCTTTGTGTCCTTGTGCATACGTGTCCTTAACTAGTGTTTTCACTGTAGCATTGTTGTCGGCGTGTTCTCGAGGCTGTGCTTGCCACAACAATTTCCTGTTGTGCCTTGATTCTGAAGGTGTGGTTCTTGTAAAGCTTCCCAACAAATCTGATGCGACTGTCTTCATCATCATGTTTTATGATGGTGCATGTAGACATCTCTCAGAAATCCATGGCCTAATGGTTATGCGGGGTTCATCCGTGGAGTCGATGGCAAGAAATAGTGCGGAGTTTAGTTAGTGCAACTTTGCTTATGCGTAGTAAGTACTATTGTTCGATGACTTGATTTGTGTTTGTGAACCTGTATATTGTTTATTAATCTGCGCTTTTGGTGTGTGGAGTCTGAAGCGGTCTATGTTAATGTCTATCCACTCAATTGATCTGTACATTTGAAGTATCCGGATCATATTTTTGTGAGGACGGTTTATCAATTATGGTTACACTCCAATATGTATGCATTGCAGGGTTTATCGCACCCACAGATTTCGGTCCATGGATGTTAGGTCCATACGGTTTATCCGGCCTTTGGACATCACCTTGTGGGAGTAGGCGGGGCCCTGCATGCCACACGTAGTTGGATGATCAATCTGTTTAGTACTTCAACATAGTGATTTCTGGTAAGGATTCACTAAGTGTTACATCAAGTAAATCTTATTGATTTCTGTATAAATCTTATTGATTTAATGTCATGTTTTCTTTCTTTTCCTGCAATTTTACGATCGGTTTTGCCATGTGACATTCATCACGAATAAACCGTTTGGTTTGCTCTCGATGGCTATTTTGCAGGTTTCACTTCTTATGTCATGTCGATAGTGAAGAACTGTCCATCACTTATATTCTTTGGAAAAAATTGGATCGGTCTGTTATGCAGTACAATTTGAATCCCTATGATGAAGCTGTTTGGTTTAACAAAAACACACAATTAGTCCTTCTCACGTTTACAAGAAATGAAGAAAAAACTGGATCACGGTCACGGATCCTAGTCAAGTTAGAAAGCTGATCATAGCGGACCGGACCGATCGCCGTTGTCTCACACAGATCGAGCACGGCGGTTGCTCTAGCAGCGTATGTTGTGACTCGGTCTGATCCGGTGAGGATTGAGCACCGACGCGTCGGTGGATCAGCACGATCTCTGGAGGATCGGGCACCGACGGCACCAGCTCTACAAGGAGCACCATCTCCGGCAGCAGCGGAACTTGCACCTGCACCAACACTTGCACTTGCATTTGGTCGGCCCGTGCGGTTGCACCGGAGGCTGGGCTGCGTTCGCACTTCATATACCAAAGTCCTTAGCAAACATGTCCACCTTCTTGGTAAGCATTGGCCGCCCAAATTACCCGTTCTTTTTCTTTCCATGTTGTTTCACATGATTCCTTTGTGTTGATCTAACTGTTTGGGTATGTCTTCTTGTTTGCAAGCAGGAGAATTCCTAGAACAACAAAGATTCGTTCAACTATCCGGGCGACCCAGCGGCCAAGTTTCTCTTACCATGCGCAGCCTTGGTGTGAATGAACACTGCTCAATATACGTAAGTACAAGGATGGTCACATGATGATTGATGCTAAAGCATGGTCAAGATTCAAATCTAAATCATATCTTGCGGTAGGGGATGATGTCAAATCGAACTTTCTCGGCAGGGAGAGCTGTTCCAAATCAACTTTGAAATTCTTGATGCTTGTGCATAGCTGCCGAACTGATCTATCCTCAGAGAGATTTTGATGTAATAATCGGCATGGTGAAACAAGTGTCACGTATGTATAAAGTAGTACGATAGTATTATTTATCACATGGTACATCATTGATAAATTGTAACTCTGATTCTTTGGTTAGGAATGTCGTTCGATTTCATTCCAACAGCTGCGTGCTTTATTCAATTTTGTGATACCTTATGCGACATCTAAAACCAGCGATCCGATAAGCTTGCAATATGAAAAGTGCTGAGGTAGAACACATGGGCCCCAAACATGCAGGTTCGACTGCGGCCCAAGTCGAGAACCGTGAGCCTATCGAGTAAAAAAATAAAATATCGAGTATTATTCTCAGACTGAACCCCCATAATTCTAAATGCGTTGCGAGAGGAGTATATTTCTCGGCAAGGTGAGCAGGTGATATAAAAGATTTGTATATTTCTTTACGAGAGGAGTATCTCTTCAAAAATTATTTATGTGTAACTAGTTACTCCTGTCTTTCTACTTCCTTTACGATATGTAGAACCAGCAATTGAGGGTCCGTGCCATATACAAATTAGAGTGCACAACTTCACGGTAGACACACCCGATCGTGGCGCCATGACAATACCCAATGAGCACCAAATCACAACCCCCCCCCTTTCCAGCTTTAGCGATAAAATTAGACGGATGAAGCGGCAATATTTCACGGCTTGAATCCCCTTCTCCCGTCATGGAGAACCAGGTATAAATTCTTCATCCATCCCGATAAATCCAAGTCCCTTGGTGAGGTAATCCTAGGATGACAGCTGCCGCCGTTGATGCATTTTCTTCGTCTTGAATCTAGTGTGTTTCGGTTCGATTGCCCAAAGTCTGAGTACCCTCTGATTTGCGCCCTCGGCGAGACTCCACTTGTTCCTTCTCATACCTGGCATTTTGAAAGCAGCGCATAGTATGTTCCTAGAATCCTCTTCTCTATCCGGGAGGGTGGGGGTTTTTGAACATCTTGTTTGTCATATTATTTTTCTGCAGTGTATTATTTGCTCTGCCCGAACACATGTACTCAAGATGCCGGCCTTGCCATAGCTGAATACACTAGTTTAATGGTCACAGTGAAGACAAGCCATGGATATTACTTCCGAGTTGGGTTCGTGAACCAAGAAGATCGCTGCTTTTTATTGCCAACTTGGATAAACTTTCTCAAGTGTTCTGGTGAAACTTGGCGCCCACGAATGTTGATGGAAATAGCGAACCTGCTCTCATCTTCCTGCCATCTTCCACCCGGCGTCGTTCAATTGTTCATCCATGTTAGTGTTAGTTTGTATCTGGTTCTTGTTTGTTGCCTCGATTACTTCTTCATCCACCTATTGTCTAACTAATCACAATTTAACTTTAGAAGTAGCAAAGAATCTCTCACGAAGATGCTACTTCTAACTAATATTCTTATAATTGGTAGCACGTGTAGGTTTTTGAGTTAAGCGATGCTAGTTTTGTTACTCTGTAATAACTTCGGTTTACTAATGGCTTTGAAGTAGGCTGGATCGACATCCACAAGTTCCTACACTTTATTGATCGTCTTGAGGTCCTTGTGGGGGCGTTTCAATGGTGGAAGGCCACGTGGGATATGTGCCTTGCTGCACTCGTTGAACAGGTCAAGCGTGCCGAGAAACTTATAGTGCGAGCTGTTTTACATATATATGTTGTTCATAAACTATTGCTTATACAGTTTACAATTGTGATCTTCTTAAGCAGGCTGCGGTTCTATTGTTCCTATCAGATGCACGACCATGGTCGGGTTAGACTTCGCTTGGTCACAACATGATGTTTATGTCGACCTACTCAATTCCCCTTGGAGGTGAAAAGATACTTATTCGTGGGTGGTCTCGGATAATGAAGGCCGTCCATCTTGGAGAATAGGACGAAGATTATGTTCATGCTTTTCCATGGCTCTAAAGCGAATATCTTGTTTATTGACCATGTTGCGTGATGAAGCGCTTTGGAAGGTTGTGGATCTTGAGGTGGCGCTGGGGCTTGGCGGCCTCACCCTTAGTTAGCTAGCAAAGCAAGTAGCCTTTGTTGACGTGCTTTATGCAGTTGAACTGTATAAGTACTCATACTACTTTCAGCTTTGGTTGTTAAGTGCCCTGCTGGTTTCAGTTAAGGTTGTTAAGTACTCCTGCTGCTTTCTGATCATCGTGTTTCTTGAGTCATGTCTTCCTCCGGCCGTAAAACCAAACCAGCGCCGTGGTAACTTACCTTCGCCTTCCACGGCTAGCTGCGCCTCGGCGCCGCATCGCCCCCACCGTCTCCTAATTACTTGCTTGATGTCTTCCTGGCGCTTTGATGCGCTCACGCTGCGCTACCGCCCTCTCGCGTTGTCAACATGGTCAACAAACAACGAGAATCGGCGAGAAGTACACGGAGAGGATGAGCGGTAGGGGCCTGCGTCGGCGTATGGAAAAATAAAATGCTTCCTCCTAGTGTTTTCTGACATTTGGGACCCACGACATTGTGGCGTAAATAGTCAATAGACAGAGAATAGCACAAGATCGGTGACACAGGGGCGTAGCTACTCGAGCATTATTTTTTGTTTGGTATTGTTGAGGCGGGCGAGGGCTTGGCTGAGCGTGGCCCGTCTAGCCGAGCTTATATTTTATGTTCACCATGTGACCAGCCTAGCTATTTTTCTTTGTGAAAATGAGCCCGTTTATTTATTAAAGAATACCCAATCCAGGCCTACTTATTTTTCTCGCCTAATGGGCTACAACTCTTTCAAGGCGCAAATCTTGAAAGTAATATGAAAATGGGTTGTAAATATAAAACAGATGACAAATTGGCAATTACTTTATAATTTCTGATTTTTTCACATTTCAGATTCCTATTTCCTGAGGCATTATCCTAATTCAAATATATCTTCAAAGTACTTTAAATCTGGCTCGACATTTCGGTATTAAAAATAGTGGAACCCACGAAATATAAAATTGGCCCAGTCAACCAAAAAAAAGCAGCGCAATAAATTGCATAAGAAGTTGCCATGAGCTATATGAATTATTAAAAAAGAGAGTGGTCTGACTTGTGGGCTTGTTTAGTTGTGCGTATGCAAGATTTTTAGTTATTATATACTCGTCAACAAAGCGATTCTAGCGAGCGTAACCGTTGGATGTCAATCAACGGCCGTAAATGTTCTTCAATCTCGATCTTCTTGCTCCGGCCGCCAAAGCAGCGCCGGCGGGACCGCTTTACTCCCTCCTCCGTGGCGGCTGTGCTGCCTTGGGACCTCAGCGCCCCTACTACTCCCGTCGTGGCTGAGGCATCCCTCTACTCACCCACCCCTGTTATTGCGGAATGACCTCGCACATGACGGTGGTGAACCCTCGTACTCCTCTCGCGCGGGCTTCCACTACCGCGTCTTCCCACTCAGCGTCGTGCCCTTCTAGGCCTGCCGTCGTCCACCCGCCGTGGTGCTCTCGGTGGTGGTCATATTGACAACGAACTTCGGAAGAAATCTTGCGTGGAGAGGGCGGCAGTGGGTCCCGCAGCAGCCGCAGAAATGCCTCCTTATTCATGGGAAAATAATTATTCCTCCACGACAGCTGGGACCCACTAGGCAGATTTTTTTTGAAAAAAATGTTTCCCGGCTCTTTGGGACCGGGCCACGTATTTAAAAAGCGTTCCCCATTGTATTTCGGACCCACGGAAGTGCCTCCTTATTACGCACAAAAAATGAATACCCCGCTGTTTGGGACGAACCTTGGTGGGAGGCTGACTTGTGGGCCTACTAAGTTGTGGCCCAGGCGGAGGCCTTTGTCAACTTTAGTCAATATATGAGCGATTCTAGCTCCGGTGGCCGTACGATGTCCATCCGGCAGTGTAGTGCTTCTTCAACCTCTAGTCTTCTTGCTCCGCCGCCCAAAGCAGCGTCGGTCGTGCCGCTGCTCCTGCCGCCCGTGGCGGCTGTGATACATGAGCCTCACCTCCCCTACTACTCCCTGCTGGCGGGCCATCCTCTACGCACCCACACCCCATTGCGGCGGCCTCACACCAATGAGCAGTGAACCCTCATACTCCTCTCTGGCGTGGGCATCCCATGCCACGTCTTCCCGTCGCGTCGTCCCCTTCCTAGGCCTCGCCCGTCGTCCATCATACAGTGCTCTCGGCGTGGTCAGTGGTGAGAATGGCTTCCATCGGACGTGGATTTGTACATGGAAAGTGACAGTGGGTCCACGGCATGACAAGGAAGTGCCTCGTTATTATCGCAAATAATTATTCCTGCACCGGCAGCGAGGACCCACCGGACCAGACCATCGTATTCGTGAAAAACGTTTCCCCATGCTGCTGGACCCACTAGCTACATCTTAGCGCATGAAGTCGCCCACGATTCATACTGGTATTGGGAAACACCAGCTACATCTTCTGCATGAGGAAGTGCGTCGGGCAAAAAACCCAAAGCGATCCGCCCAGACGGCTGGGACCCGGCTACATCTTGCGAGCAAGAAGTGCACGGCAGCCGGACCCACGGTGAAGCGTCACGTAGCGTTGTCATTCAGTGTGACGTGTACATACATCTTGGTCGATTCTAGAAGCGTGCATATGCGTGTAGTAAGCGCGCCGTAGCATGTACGCGTCGTCAGTGGCGAGGGCAAGAAAATATGACCATGTCACGTACATGGGCGGGGTCTCGGGCATCTCGCGCGCTCATTACATGGTTCGGGCAGAAAACAACATCGTCGTCGTGTGTTCATAGGGAGGAACCGGAATCGTCGTGTTCATGGGGAGGCAGCGGAATCGTCGTGTTCATCGGGAGCAGCGAACGCGTGGAATAACCGGCTGGATCAGGCGGAATGTGTGAGTCGTGTTCATTGGGAGGCCAGCGGAGCAGGCGATGAAGCGAGGCTGGCGTGCCGCTGGCGGAGAAGCGGACCTCGTTGAGCAGGGTCACATTGATCGGGCGGTTGTGGCGTGCCGCCAAAGCGGAGAAAGGACCTCCTACGGTCAAGCAGTCCTGTTAATGGGAGGGGTGTGGCGTGCCAAAAGCGGAGAAAGCGGACCTTCTACGGTGGCAGTCCTATTGATGGGGAGGGTGTGGCGTACCAAAATTTCAGAAATTTTTTGAGGCAATATGCTTAGGAAAATGTTCCAAGGTGGTTCTTCAAGGAAGCAAGAACCCAGGCTTGCAATGCGTGATGCTGATGATGAGCCACCAAGGGATGCTCCAGTGCGCCCTTGTGAGTGGCCTTCAGAAAATTTTATGGATCGGGCGGGAATCAAAGAGGAAATTAACGCATATTTGCGTAACGCCGATCTTGTGAGCTTTGAGGCAGACAAATGCCCACAGTACCATGATCTCACTAGTTCATTTGTGAGGAGGTTTGAATTTTCATCTTCACGTAATTCTCCAACTGTCATGTTTGATCTTTATGACAAATCTTATACCATGGACTTAGATGATTTTACTTTTGCTTGCAAACTTTCACAATGGGGTAGTGCTAGTGATCCCGTAAATATGAATTTAGAGACTTTCTTGCTAGTATAACTGTAGGGAATCTAGAGATATAGTACAAGCTACCATAGGAGCATTCACTTTCTGCTTGTACATTATTTTGCTCTCTTCATAGGTAGGTGCATAAGCTGGTAAGGATGAAGCATGTCATATGTGTGTGCTGAGCTCGAGTATTCTTAGGAGTCTTTGTGCTAGGAGACCAATCTTATCATTTAGGAGCCATTGTAGCACGTGGGTTGCATCATAATAGATATAATGGAGATTTCTTTGGAGGAATTTATGCAACCAGCTTAGCTAATTTTCTTGAGGTAGGCGTTCGTGAGGATGATATGGAGTTGCCTCCTACTTATTTAGATTTTAATTCTATGGCCTCTCACCAGTTTGTCGAGAGGAATGAATCACCTCTCTGTGTCGACTAATCTTTGACAAGCGGCGTGTTGTCCGTATTACTCTCCCTGCTCCTGCCTTCTTTGATCACGAGGCAAAGGAAGATATACTATTACGAGAGGAGGCAGATGATCGAGAGGAGGCGGAGGCAGCCCGGCCATTGCGCTGCACTCATGAGGCGATAAATGCTGCATCCATCGACCCAGCTACACCTACGGGTATCCGCGAGGCCATCCACGGCAATAAACCAACAGGTCAAAAGCCTAAGCTTGGGGAATCGTATTCTCACCGACATTACATTTATGTTTACACACACTCATTGCTAGATGTCGGTGCTCATACTCTTTCACTGTAATATCCATGCTAGTTTATTTTATTTTTCCTGCTTTCTTCTTGTGTGTTTAATAAACCTTGAGAAAAACCAAAAAAAATAGTAGTAGTTTATTTTTCTCGCTGTAGTAGTAATAATTAAAAAGAAAAACTAAAAATATTTCCTGTTCTTCTTTTGCTTGTTGGGATCTTTCCCGTGTAAATAGTTTTTATTTCTTTTCTTTTCTTAGTGGCTCTTATATGCATTATTGATGATTTAACCAAGAGCCCATATTGCTTTGTCTTCTCCTGTTTATTGAATGCTCGCGGATTCCAGCTTAGTCCAATGCATGTGCGCTCTTATTATTATTCACTTCGTTCGGTCGTGCAAGTGAAAGGCAATTATGATGATATATGATGGTCTGACTGAGATGGGAAAAGCTGGTATGAACTCGACCTCTCTTGTTTTTGTAAATATGATGAGTTCATCGTTCTTGATTCAGCTTATTATGGATAAACATGTTTGCAATGACAATTAGGGATCATAGTTGCTTCTGCCATGCTTGATTAGCTATGAGTTATAATGGTTTACCTTGCGTGCCAACATGCTATTAAAATGGTTATGATGTGGTATAGTGGGGTGGCATCCTCCTTTGAATGATTTTAGTGACTTGACTTGGCACATGTTCACGCATGTAGTTGAAACAAAATCAACATAGCCTTCACGATACTTATGTTCATGGTGGATTATATCCTACTCATGTTTGCATTCAATGTTTATTAATTTTAATGCATGTTCATGATTGTTGTCGCTCTCTAGTTGGTCGCTTCCGTCTTTTGCTAGCCTTCACTTGTACTAAGCGGGAATACTGCTTGTGCATCAATCCTTAAACCCCAAAGTTATTCCATATGAGTCCACCATACCTTCCTATATCACGGTATCTACCTGCGTTCAAGTAAATTTGTATGTGCCAAACTCTAAACCTTCAAATAAACATTCTGTTTTGTATGCTCGAATAGCTCATGTATC